>JAKUCM010004070.1:0-30413 GCA_023374145.1 Lepidium sativum
AACATAAATGTTTCTAAACTAAAAACCGGACGTAGCCCGGTTAATCCCCTAGTAAATCTAAAAGAATGAATATATGAAATCTTGTATGAAAAAATAAGTAAACACTAACTGGATGTCTAAACCTAATGGAATGATCAAAATAAGTAAATCAACCAAAACATTATACTATAAACAAAATAGTTGGATGTTTAAACTCAAATGAATGATTATAACAATTCTTGAATGAAAAAAAAAAACTAATCCCTAATTAGATGCATAAATAGTATACCTTAAACAAATCCACTTGATGTATAATCCCATGAGAATGATTAGAAATCAGAAATCTCAAAATAGTTTATTTATAAGGTTTAATAAGATAAGTTATACCAAGAAACATGTGGCCCAAGTTTACCCCTGGATTAACTAGACATGAGGTGCTGAGTTCAAATCTTATTCTGCTCCATTTGGAGAATTTAGTTAGGCTATTGTACGAATCTTGTTGCCGATTCAATGATTACTTGTTTACAAAAAAAGGATAGGTAATCAATCAAATAACCTTTCATAAATTTTGATAGTTTATAAATAAAATCTAATAAGATAACCTTTTAAAAAAATTTGATTCCATAAAGTTTTATATGGTTTTATAAACAAACTATATAAAATCTATAAATCACTTATACTACATTAAAACTAAGTAAAACATATATGATTTGAAAGTTGGTTTTTAATAAGGTTTTATAAGATAATTTATAAAATGATTATTTTAAAATTTTTATTAGATAAATTATAAGTGTATTATTTATACGGTTAAATTAATTTTTATAAGGTTTTATAAGATAACTTATAAATGTATAATTTATAAGAATAAATCCTTATAAATTAATAAAACAAAATTTTGAGATTAGAAAAAATGTTGGCGGATAAAGTATTTTATGTGAAAAATGCTCATAACTTTTTCATAAAAAAATAATTTGGGGTATTTTTGTCTTTTTCAATTGTGAGAGGTATTTTTTCCAAAAAAAAACAAAATTAGAGGAACATTTTTGTGAAATGGTTCACTATAAAAGGTAAAACTCAAAACTTTTCTTTATAAAATATTAATCTTTTTGATTTGTATTGTCTTATTGACTGGTAGTAATCAAAATAATTATATATGCATGCAATATATTCTATATTATAGTTTATTAAATTATGTAACATTTAATGTTATGATTTTTTTATTTTTTAAATTTCTCGTATATCAACTTAATGGTCATATAGATGAAATGCATCAAATTACTTTTAAATGTTCTTTAAGTTTGAAGTATAAATTATTTAAAATATAAATTATTCGAAATGTATCAAATTACTTTTAAATGTTATCAAAATAATTTCCATCATATTTGTAGAAACTAATTGATTGCAGAAATTAAATGCAAAAGATCATTTTCAATGTTTTACACAAAATACATTTGCAAAAGTAACATTCTAGTACGATAACTAAACTTTAATGACATATAATGTAATATACATATAGAGGATGTTATAAAAGGTAAAAAATATGTACAAGATTATATTTTAGTAAACAAATAAACTCTAATGTTATGCACAAAATTATATTTTAGTAAAAATAATTATATATATATATATTTATTTATAAGTATATGTGACATTTGTCTTGACCAAAAAATGTTTATATATATTTATTAGAAATTATCATTCTATTTATATATATTTATTTTAGACATTTTTTTAGTATTACCCTTTTTATTGTACCATTTTACAAAAATGTCTCTCTAATTTTTTTCTTTCAAAAATGCCCTTTATTAATATAAATATGAAAAACGCTTACAATTTGTAATCTATTATAAGTATTTCATAGATTTTGTTTATCAAATCACATAATATTTATGATATCAAATTTTTTTAAAAGGTTTATCTTAACAAAATTATTTATAAGTTATCATAAAAACCTTATTTACAAGTTATTTATTAAACTATATAAAATTTAATATATGTCATTTTATTAAACTTTATAAATATACTATTTTCATTATTATGAGTTACAGTCATTCTAATAACTTTAAACATCAAGTGAGTCTATTAGGGATAATATTTTGATTAATTTAATACTTAGGATCATTCTCATAGGTTCTTCAGATTTATAACATATCTTATCGAACCTTATAAATAAACTATTTTGAAATTTGAGAACTATAATCATTTTCATGGGATTATGCATCAAGTGGATTTGTTTCAGGTGTAGTATTTAGTTTGATCTACTAATTTTGATCATTCACTTGGGTTTAGGCATCCAATTAGGGTTTAACTTTTTTTTCAGTCAAGAACTGTTATAATCACTCATTTGCGTTTAGACATCCAACTATTTTTTTTAGAGTATAGTATTCATGTTGATTAACTTATTTTTATCATATCATTGGGTTTAGATATCCAATTAAGATTCACTTTTTTTTTCATTTAAGAGTTAATATATTCATTCTTTTGGGTTTTATGTATCCATTGCGCCTTGTATAGAGTATAACATTAGTTCAATTTACTAAATTATGATAATTTATTAAGTTTAGGCATTCGATTATGGTTTAATTTTTTGTTCAAAATAATTTATTTATAAAGTCTAATAAGATAACTTAAAAATTGATTTTTATAACGTTTTATATGATAACTTATAAATATAAAATTTATATGGTTAAATGTACTATTTATAAGATTTCTTATAAAACATTATAAATGTTAAAACCAAATTCTGAAAAAAAATTGGTGGGTAAATTTCATTGAAACAAACAAATCGCAAAAACATATAAAAATAATAATAGAAGGGTATTTTAGTCATTTGTCAATAATGATGATATTTTTTGAAAATGTCCAGAAAATACCAGTATTAAAAATATGCTCCTTTAAGGGGAATTTTTGCAATTGTCCCAAAAAATTTTATCTGACATTTGTAGTTATTTAAATAATGTGTGTATGCAAATTCATATTAACTATATGTATATTTAATATACCAAAAGTAAATTTATAATTTGTGATGTAGCCTATGTTTTGTACACAAAATATATTTTGACATGTACACAAAACAAGGTCTAAAACCTGAGCAGCATAATCGAAATTTGCAATCAATATTTAAATGACTAAATCAATGGTATTTTGATAGAAAATTTTCCACAAATCGAACAAAACTGGTACTAACAGGAGATCAATTGTTGAAGAGAAAGGATGTTTCGTTTGTTTTTTTTATTGTGAAACGTGAACGTAGAAAAGAAACACAATGTCATTTAGTTTTCTATTCACTAACTAATTAGGTTTAAAATAATTTGAGCCTTTCTTCTTAAACCAGTTTTTTTTTGTAATGGGTCATTTTCTCTAATAGACCATTTTCTTATACATTTTTTAAAAATAGACTATAATTTTCTTTTCATATCTTATAATAAAAGAAAAAATATATATTCTTTTGGACGTAGAACCTTGACAAATGCCTTTGTTGTCATCCCACCGAGACGGGCTTGATCAGAGGATGTCCATGGAAATCACGTATAAAAGGCTAATTTTTCCATTGCTCTCACACAAGTTAAAAATTTCATCAATGACATCAAGTCTCTTATCAAGATTGAATCCAAATCTTTATACTCTACATTGGTATTGTAATGCGTTATGTCACTTCTTCTCCGGGTTATCTTAGAAAAGATACGGAAGCCTTAGATTTTGACAAAATGTATTACTGAGCTAAGGATCCATTAACACCGCGACTCTACGAATTATTTTATTGAAATACTATTAAGACAATTACTCGACCCTTGGGATGTCCAACTTAAATTAGGGATTCCAATCCCAAGGAGGATTAAGAAGGACCGACTCAGGCCGGTCCTATGTATTTGGATGCTTAAAGCAATATGAAAAATTGATGCTCTATTTTTTGAATATAACCATGTCATCTTGAAGACTCTTAAATCGTCAATGTTCAATTTAAGATCAATCAATGCATCTTGAAGACTCTTAAAAATTCCCTCTCCTGTCTTGTCTTTAACTTCCAAAAAAGTTAAGAAGAACTCCTTAATCTTTGGCGAACTCTCTGAAACATCCACACATCGAATTAATAAAGTCATTTGTTCTTTACGACTAACATCAGGAGTTGAATCAAGAATGCCAGAGAAATACTCCAGAACTCGAATCTTCTCCAAAATAGTCAACTTCATCCCATTGGCAAGCAATTCTATTAACTCATTCTTAATCTTATGGCTGATATAATGGTAATTGATTTCACCATTAGTGATTCGTCGAATGTGTTCCTTCATTACCGGATCAAAGCTTCCAATCATTCTAATAAATGCCAAAAACTTTCCACTGTTTGGATCATTAATCTTTTCATTGTCTCCACGAAATGCTAAGTTTCTCTCTGCTAGAGTCCTTACCACTGCAATTATTCTTAACATCACATCTCTCCAATGGTTTTTCTCCTTCTTAATAGCCTCTTGCATATGCTTATCCATAGTTTCATTCTTTTGCAACCTCACTTCAAACTCTATCCAACGATTCATGCAAGCCTTTGTGAAACATTTCTCCAGTCATTATACCTAGTACTTGCTAAGAGAGTATGGCTTGCTTCTTGATCGAATAACTTACAACAAAAACAAAAGATTTTGTCTTTAACTTTCGAGTAAACTAACCATTTTCTGTCTTGTTTCTCTCCATTACTCATTTTTCTTATATAAGCTGAATGTGTCAAACTTCTATCAATATTATCTCTTGGAAAACGGTAATCAGCTAGAGGTCTTGTAGGTGGACCTTTCTCAACAAAAAAATCTCTCATCTTCTGATCAATTTTCTCCCAATTTACAGGATCATCCATATCTACATTCTCATAAAAAAACTCTTGTAACTTCGACTTTCTTATCTTCGTTCATGTTTTCATTCTCAAAATTTTCTTCTTTGTTCACTTTCGTACAATTTTCTCCATCCTCAACATATTTTTCTATTCTCTTTTCAGAATCTATATCTCTTTCCGCACTACCAAGCTCTTCATGTTCTCTATTTATTCCAGTTCTACTAGTCTCATTTATTCCAGAATTTTGAGTTCTCGTTACGTACCTTAGCATAGCATTAGATTGAGATTTTACAAATTCTTCTTGTCTCTTCTTTATTTTCCTATTTCAGCTCCACTTGGTTGGACTCTACCTCCTGGTGGCATTTTGCTGCATATGAAATATATATATAAATCAACAAAATAAATAAAATATCATGTATTCTTAAATCAATTGACCTAACCGCTGTACTAACGAGAAGTTTTGTAACTTTGTGCCCCAAAATATTCTTATTCATTGTGCTGCCTAAAGCAATAGCTTGTTGGGTTTTAGCCCAGGGCCGGGCCTGGACCGAGTTAAATTTTGCCTTGTATACATATTACATAAGCCCTACTAATTATAATAAGGACCGAGTTAACTTTTTCCTAATATAATATTTAATCCTGTAATCCCCTCTTTATATATGTACGTTAGCAAACCATTCTCTAGCTCTCTCAACCAACCGGAGACATATAGATGTCATGTGTCATATGCATAAAAGATAATTTTCCTAACAAAAATTATTAATTGTAAAGAAAAAGAAAAGAAAATAACAATATTGTCATCAGCCTATAAGAACTGAAAATTTAAAATATACCAAAAGAAATTGTGGAAGCCACTTGATCATTATAAATTCATATTGAATTAGATAAAATATATTTAAAGCGTCAAGTTATAAATACAATATGTTTCTGGTATCGTAGATATTGAACTTTGTTATATATTTAGAAAATAAAAAACCTACGTGAAAGTTTTTAATGAGATATATATACCGCCAATAAAATCTTCTACAATGAAAACAAACAGTTTTATTAAAACCAATGAATCAATAAAATTAATTAAAATAAAAAAAACTAATTAGTTAAACCAGTTCTTATCAAAACAAACGACAAATTAAATAGTTAACTAGTCTAATAACTTTTTAAATCTCTCTTCTACTATTGTGGGTAGGGGTTTGATCTATGGTGCCTTAGAGATTTGTAAAGTGATAACACCATTGAATCACATGTCCTCAGCATGTTACAATTTTATTATATATAGAAATTTGAGATATGTAAATATTAGTTTAACTTATAATTTATATATGTTATTTTTAAACGTTATTTTTTAACAATTTTATATTAATAATTCAAACATTCATAATCACGGGTACACAATTATGATCACGAAATGCTTATCTTGCATATTAGTCAATGATTCAAAAAAAGATACAATGAAAGCCAAAACTATAATTCAAAAATATTCCTGTACCGCACGGATCCTTATCTAGTTTTACTTAATCCATTTTACATATTTGTTATTATCTTATTTAAGGATATAAGGAATATGAAATATTCTAATTTATTATATTCGATTGAGAAAATATAGGGTTCTAATACTCTTAAGGAATATGACATGAATTTAGGGTTTGTTTATGTGTTATATGAATAACTGTTTGTTTCTACATTGTTATTTTGAAATTTGAACAACAATAAATATTTCTATTTTTGAAAGGTAAGTAAATTATATTTTTCCTTTTTCTTTTGAAAAATTATTTAACGAAGTAAAAATTGAAATATAAATGAAACTTTGATACTTTTGGTTATTATAATATATTTTGTCTTAATTAACTTTAAATTAAGATATTTTTTTCTCGATATAAAAAAAGATATTATGCTTTTTAGTATGATTGAAAATGTTAAGCATTCAACACATACATGAAAATGTTAAGAATTAAGCTTTTTTTTTTACCTAATTTTCTATGGAAAAAATGTCAAAAAAACTTTGAACTTTTTAATCACTATTTAAATCTCAAACTTTTGTTTTATGAGCTATTTTATCCCCATCATTAAATGACTTAACTCTGTGTTTAACTCTGTTAACCCAATTAATTAACACTGTTAGTTGTTTGATATTAAAAAATAAGTAAGGGGTCGATAGTAAAAGCAGAAGTAAAGGGTCCTGATGCATAAATTGTATTATCATTGAAACCAGCATAAGATTAATATATGGTTTCATTTGGTTATTGATTTACTTTTTGGTTTGATTTATGTGACTATTTTGGTTTAGTCTTGGTTGATGGTAGAATTTGACAGAGACCTTCTCTCACAATATCTCATCTTCTTCCTCTCAACTTTAGATAGTTTTACGGTAGAAAACATTGCACATTTCTTCAAGTTTTATTTTTCATTTAAAATCATGAGAGGGATTATGATTATGTCATGGCTTGCGCGAGCTGAATGATTGAATTCATTTTGGTGATTCTGTTATACGACCTGGATTAACCTCATCATTATTAGCATATATCTTTCGTGTTTGTCAGTCGTTGACGTATTATATAAACAAAAACAAATCTGAAAAATTCTGCAATTAACTATAATATATCATCAGTGTACGCCCTTCTGTAGCCAGGAAATATAGAATCTAAAATAGAGTAACTGAAGTATAGAAGTCTGAAAGTGACATAGAAGGAAAATAGAGTAATTGATAAAGACTTGATGAATCGAAAGCTTGTGATCCTTGTGTGCGTTGCGTTGCTTGTGAACCTTGTCCAAACAAAGTCACTCTTGCTTCCTAGTTTAAAAGAGAGATTCATGAAGAACTTAGTCAAAATCTCTCTTGGTTTTGAGTAAGGATCTCGGATCATCTCTTCCAGCTTCTCAAAAGAGTTGTAGGAAATCTTCACACACCTGCTCTTCAACACCTAAAAGATTTCCAGTTTCATTTCTTTATATTCTTCTTCTATCTCTACCTGAGAAACAACTCTGTTTTCCATCCCTCTTCATTCTCATGATTTGAACTTTTCACCATTTCAAACGGAAATCAGAAATGAAAAAATATTGCAGTTTTCCGCCGTGAAACTTTGTAAAATTGAGAGGAAGAAAATGAGATATCGTGAGAAAACATCTCTCTCAAACCCTACCCTAAACCAAGACTAAACTAACATAGTAACTTAAATAAAACTAAAAAATAAATCAATAACCAAATTAAACCATAACTTAATTTTATGGTGGTTTAGCGTATCTTTTAATATCAAACAACACTACTTTAAAAGCCAATTGACGGTGATAGAGCAGCTCCAAAGGGAGCTTTTAGGGAGCTCTTAGGGAGTTTCTTAGCTCCAAATACCTTTAATGGCAATTAATAAAAACAAATTAAATTTTAAAATGAAGAACCGGTTCTTAAAGATTAAGAACCGTGACGTGTCGGAGTTAGATTGGTTGAAACCTTTTGCGAAATTTTTTTTTTTTTTCTATTTTCTTCTTCGACATTCTCGAAGAAGAACAATGTCGGCGAACAAAGTGGGAAGAAGAGGAGCAAATGGAGTCTCCCAAATGTATAGATGGCTACCAAAATATCTTGGTTATGCTTCACGGTGATCGAATTGACAATTTCGAGCCACTTTGGGTCTCTACCGCCGAGAGACCTTGGGATCCTCCCCTCATTGAAGATAGTATGATTCAAGCTTTCCGAATAGGTCAAAGGATCTGATCTCAAATCGGTTTTCCGATTCACTGTGTCTTTGTATCCTCTGTTCTCCGATGTTTTCAGACAGCTTCAGAAGTCGTTGCAGCTCTCTTTGCAGTCAATGTTTTATTCATCATCCTTTCATTGCTCGCTTCAATTTGACCTCAGGTTATGCGTTTCTTATGATCAACATCATTTATCGTTAATTTGTTTTCTGGGACCGATGATTCAAGTGTTCGTATGAGAGGCAATACTATGACTTTCTGCCAATCTCTCAAAGATATGTACTTCGGCTAATGCTATGATTGCTTAGTTAGCTTTTGATTGCAATTTAGAGTAAGAAAACACTGTTTTAAGAACTCATACTAGTACAAGTCGATGTCTCCTTCATTCAATATAAGGAATGAATATGGTTTTGATTTTGGTCTTATGTTCTTTATCAGTTTAGGTACTAACGATTGGAGATGAGATAAAAGATATGGAGGAACATATTAGAGAAGGTGTTCTAGAATTGTCGGATGAATTCAAAACTCTTATTAAAGCGGAAGATCTAAATTCTCTCAGACATTTGCATCATCTCATGTATGTAAAACATTTTCATCTACAATTCACAAACATGAACTCCACGAGAATCATCTTCATCACTGGTGTGTAGACTACATCTTCATCTCCTTGCTTACATTGTTTTTTTTAAGAACTCTTGATAGAGTTCTACCATTGGAGCACAAAAAGTTTAAAATTTATAGAAAGTTCTTATATTTGAAACTTATTATTTATATTGAAAATATTATTAAGAACTCCTAATTAAGAACCTATTGTTGAGGATGGTCTTACTTTACTAGGTTAACAGAGTTAAAACACACAGTTAAGTCATTTAGTGGTGAGGATAAAACAGCTCATTAAAAAAAAGTTTGAGATTTAAATGGTAATTAAAGTGTTCATTGTTTTTGACCCATTTTTAGAAGTTCAGGTTTTTGTTTACATTTTTCCAACTTTCTACGTTGATTCAAGAATGTACCATTTTTAATATTGTAACTTTTCGTATTCCAATATTTTGTTTTTATATTTGGAAACAAATCATTGACCAATTTAAATCGGCATTGTAAATATGGTTAGCAAAGCAAATATAAATCGTAAATTATTAAAGGAAACTATCTTCATCCATTATTACATGTAATTAATGATTCTCTTATTGTTATCTTACAAAATTACCCTTAGTTACAACCTAAAAACTAATTAAATTGCGATGACATTAGTTGTAACATAACACAGATTATAAGATTATTTTCATCAAAAAATTATTTTTTCATATAAAGGATATTTGAACTTAATTAATTTTCCTAATTACTAAAAAACTTGTTCACCAAGCATTGTTGAATACATTAAAACTTATCCAAAAATCACCTCTTTAAGTTTCAAATCTTCATTTAAAAAATCTTGAAAAAACAATATAATAGCTATATCGTTCTTCTTGGAATCAGTTGAATCGCTTCCAACTACTTTCCACACCTCCACACCTTATGTATATGTAACATAACCTTCATCTACATCCAAACCGTAAAATTTGTAGTACTCAACATCAAACATTGGACCAAAGTTGACACATGCTCCTTAGAGCGGGAGGACTTCTGATTGACATCAAACATGGTTAATCTCTCTCCCTTGTAGCGAAAATAACAGAACATACATTAAGATACACAATAAACACCCTCGACAACTAATCTCTTATGCTAGAAATAAAAAATCTCTGAATTTATTTGGGTCATACATTTCATTAAACAATTTGTGGGTGTAGAAATGTCTTAGCTCTAACTTTAGTTGATCAGGATGAAAAAAAATTATAAGCACTAAATCAGAAGATATTTACACTATTATAACTTTAGGACCTAGCAAAACCTAAAATCAACACTATCCTAATACATTTCCTCAAGAACCCTAGTTTGTCTACAAAAATTTCATGATTAACACATCAAACCCAGAAAAAAAAATTAAAAAGAGATCAAAGAGAGGAGAACAAGGATATAACAAAACTGAAATTCCATAAAAACATAGATGAACATTCAAGGAACCAAATCTGATTACACGAGGGAAAATAGGGAGTTCCTCAAGTGTTATTTGCCAAAAGAATAATAAAAGTGTCGATAAAATTAATATATGGGTTAAAAGGGGGTTCTTATGCCCCTTATAAAGATTGGGTGCAATAGTTGAGTAGGCTTCAACTCGAGCTGGAGGTCGAGTGCAGTGTTCGAGTAGATCTTGCTCGGGCTGTTGGTGTTCCTTATAGCGATGAAACAATTGAGTTTGGTTATTAGAACCAAACTTGGGCCTTAATTGTTTGAGACCACTAATGGGCTTGTGTTGAAGTGTACACATATAAAAACACTCTATGTTAAATGAACAAAAGAAAACAAAGCTAAGAAAAAAGAGAAAAAGAATGGTGAAAAGTCTGTTTCGTCGAGTTTGTTTTAAAAAATTGTTTGGAACTTCAAACCTGCTATAATCTGGTTAAAATTCTGTGGGAAACTTGGTGACTCAGTGGTTTCCAGCCCAACGATGGGATTTGTGTCCCAATGGCTGGTTTCTAAGATATTTGGGTTTTAACGTGGTTGTTCGTTATGTGGCGAGGTCCAAATTTAAGCAGGTGTTGTCTTTGGTGTTTGGAAAATATGATAGTGAGATCTTTTCTGATCGATCTAAAATTTGGCAGATGTGTTTTGACTCGTTTATCTAGAGTTTGTACGGTGGAGATATAATTTGGTGGCTCTTTGGAGCCTTAGTCTCTGTATTTGTTATGTAGAACAAGGAGGACGTGGTTGTATCTCAAATACATTGGTAATTGTGGATTTTTGAGTAGACTACGATCCTGTGGTTTTTTCTTCTCACATCGAGGAGATTTTCCATGTCAAAAATTGATTTTCTTATTTACTTTCTATTTTGAGTGTTTCCTATTATTGCTTGAATATATTTTCCTCAAAGATTGATGTCACTATGGGAAACTCTATTCCACTGCGCATTATGCATAACTCTATTCCACTGCGCATTTGTGCACAATTCTGGTTGTTTGGTCAAGCATGCCCTCGAGTGAGCTACAAGTATCTCAAATGCTCATTTTAATGTCTGAGAACATTCCAAATGTAAGAATGTGTATGATCCTTATGAGAATGATCCTATGCAAAGAGAGCTAATAGGACTATGAGATAGTGTAGAAAAGGGATTAAACTAGTTGAAATACACGTATTTCAACTCCTACAAACTTATTCATTGCTTGCCTTCCACCAAACAAATAAGACTATGGTGAATGAGATGTTGAAGATTGGGACTCATAGCCAAAACAAGCTAATACATAAATTACACTCAGTGTCCAAGTCAGTAGTGTAAGATGCAAGGTGAACAAGTTCTACTGAAAAACTTAATCGTACTCGTCATATTATCCAAATCTATCCTAAACCTAGATCTGTATTCAAATGAACCATTCCTTTTAATATTCATTAAACAAAAACCATGAATCAAGTTATATGCAGATTTAATGAACTCATTTGGCTAAGGGTGAGGTCTAAGTAAAAAAGATGGTCTCTTCAAATATGTGGCTCAAACAAATCAGCACAACGGATCCCTCCTAAATGGAATGAACTTTAGAAAAATGTTAAAAGTAAGAACCAACCTATACATACAAGAATAAAGTCACATCTACCCAAGGATACAAAATCGATTCATCCCTCCTAATTCAAAACCTAGAAAATGATCCCTATACCATTTTCTCTTTGGGGCATTTTCTGCTATAAACACTTCTTGAACCAACTTATAAACCTCTTTTCATTCATATATCAGTTGTTAGAATCAATAGGTCTTCAAATCGTTCATTTGAAAAAATTGAGGGGCCTTAGCTGGTGATCCGGGCTGTTTCCCTCTCGACGCCCGTCTAGCATATTTTTTCACAGTTGCGGGATCACTATAACTCACCCCATTGAGTTCACCACCATAAAACTCAACAGTTACACCTACTTGTTCGACACTATATTTTGATTCTTCCAAGGAGAAAAGTCTCTGTTGAACAAAAAAGAAGGAGAGAGTTCTCTACAATGGTGACTTCTAGCCGTTTGAGTTTCTTAACCAATCTAGTTCATTTTTCCTTCTTATACATTAAGACATCTAAGAAATTTTTTCTTTCTTTTTCTCTTATTCTGCCCATAACCTTTTACACATTTAACACTGAAAACTTTTACTAGAATATCACATTCCCTTTTCCAATCCTTTCTCTCCTTAGAACTCCTACTATTTTTCTTTCTTTTGTTCATTTCCAAGTATTGTCTTCTCGATGCAAATACACACAATCGGCCCAAAACCCCAACCAAATTCCACCTACTCCTATATGATCCAATAATCGTGAATCAGAGCTACATGAGATCTTATCCTTGTCAGCTCAAACCTATCACATTCTACCAACTTCAATCCTAAAATAAGGCCTTACACGCACAGTAAATTTTCAGACTTTGTAAGAACGCTAGGCTAATGGAAGGAAACTACTTAGATTAGCAAGAGTGGTGCAAAGGAGAAAGAAAATCCAATGGATAAATTTATGTTTCAAACAAGCTCAATATGCATCAAACAAGTAGTAACTTGGGCACTGGATCCATCAAACGAATCAGCGAGCTTACGAGGCTATAGTCATCATAATCCTTTATGAAATGCCTAGAATCAATCTAAAATGAATGCAATTAACACAAACACATTCTATTTTGGAATGATTTTCGAAATTTTCAATTTTTTTTTGGTTTTCTAAGCCTTAGATGTTTGATGTTTGGGTTTTCAAAAATTAAATATATAAAACAAATACAAACAATCATGATATTGTAGAATTTGAGGTTCGAATCCACAAGAATTTTAGAATTAACACAATAAAATAGCAAGGATTCGATTCAAGATAGGGAAGATAGTTCATGAGTTTGGTAACAGTTAAACCTACAAACTTAATGAAATCAGAAAGCAATGAACAAAAAAGACTCAAATGATTAGAAAGCAATGGATCTAAGGCTAGGCAATCAATCAAGAGGATAACAAATCATTCAAGATAGATTAAGGTTCATAACATAACCACTATCCTTGGACATGGGATTCATTCAATCTAGGTCAATCGACTCTCGTGGCATCAATCTTTATGCAAGCAATATGCACACTAAACTCTCATTTGTCAACCCAAGGCTTAATAAGCATTAAACACAAGCTCACAAAGACCATTTTCCACCCTAACACTCAGCTCTCGCTGGCTAGGGAAAGAAGACCCATTGTTGAACATGAGTCAGAACCAGCACTTTGATCAATGAGAGAAAGACTGTCATTCGGGAAAGAAGAATCAGCATGGCGACCAATCAAGTAAACAAGATCTGGCCAATTCACGGCGATTGAATAGTGTAATAAAGAAGATTGATACGCCGCCTAATCTGGTGGAGATGAAGAAATAATATTATTCCCCGAGGAAACCAAGTGGAAAACATCTATAAAACAGGGAAATCAAATAGAAACAAGGAAGTTCAATCGAAAAACACTATATAACAAGTTAGCTCGAGTTCAAGAGAGGGACAAACAATTTCGGTTCATAGCAGATAATTACACATTTCTTTATATTTATCTGTTAAATCTAATAAAATATATATTATAAACTACTCACACATATTCACAACTCAAATCCAATGATAAACATTGTAAAAATGATAAAGAAATATATAGATAGGTTAAAAAAAATCTCTTAACGGAAAAATGAAACACAAAGATGCTCATAAATCTATTAGAAGTTCTTCAAAGTCTTCTCCAAGTCTCCAAACAGAGTAACCAAAGGATAACAATTTGAAACTTTTCCAAAAGTATTCTAGAAAATGAGTTGGTGGCTTGGACCAAGGGTCTTTACCTTTAAATAGTGCAAATGAAAACCCTAAAAATTTAATGGGTAAATCTGGGACAAACTGGGTTAGACATATAATAAAAGAGTGTGTGTAAGTGACTCAACGTCACTAGATCGGGGAGTACTCTTCTTCGATCAGGCCAAGACTGCTTCAAGATCGGCCGAGACTAGGTCCAGAAAAAAATCTTCGTGTTGCTGCATAGACTGGCCGGTTTGGCTTTTATTTTCAGTTGTGGCTCAACTTATTCTTAATAATATTTGCTTTTCTTTTCTCTTTCTCTTGTGATGCTTAAAACACTTAATCATTTGCATTTTCCCAAGACCCTTTACTATACCACTTTGTCCTTTTCTTTGTACCCTTTTCGTCCTAAGAATGTCTTTGACCATTTCTTTTCTTTTCAATTATTTTTCCATATAATATATTCAGCATAACTCACATGATCCTATACCCCAAAATCTGGTTTTCCACCTAGTCCTATCTAGCTTAAAAAACGTGAACTAGAACTATATGAGATCTTATCCTTGTCGGCTCAAACTTAGCACTTTCTACCAAACTCATCCCAAAAAATGGTCTCACACACAAAAGAATTAAAAATAGCTTGAATGAAAATTAGGTAAAGGGTGGGGAACTATTCCAATAGTGGGAAAAAACTACTTGAATCAACAAGTATGGCACAAAGGTGGAAGGACACACAAGTATATAAATGTACGCATAAATCCAAATATGATGTATAACATGATAATTACAGATCCAAATTAGGTTTGATGTAAACAAGAAATGACTTCAGATCAAGCTAATAACACACTACAAGAGAACACACCTTTTACAACTCAAAAATTCGTCCCTAAAACGTTGTAAAGACTGTTTACAACGCATTAGGGACGCCACGTGGGACGTCGTGTCTTGCACGTCGTAAGGCACGAAACGTTGTAAAAACGTTGGAACATTTAACAACGCAAAAATTACGTTGTTAAAACGTCGTAAACTTGACGTTGTAAAAACGTCGTAACATAAAGTGGGAGTTGTAAATTTGATGGCAAATTAACGTTGTTAGTTAGTTGTAAACTTAACAACTAACTTACAACGTTTATTTTACAACTAAGTAGATTCGAAATCTTTTACAACGTTTTAAAGTCGAAATGTGTTACAACGTATTAAAGTCGAAAACTTACAACTAACTAAAGACGAAAGTTTTACAACTATTTAAAGACGAAATTGTTTACAACTACTTAAGGACGAAGATTTTACATCGAATTAGGACTAAAATATCTGATCTATTTTTATTAAATTGTGAAATTTAATTTTTTTGTATTTTAAATAAAAATATGAAATGAATAAATTAAAATTAGAATATAAAACTAAAATATAAAATTAAAATGTTTTTACAAAATTTAATTACAAATTACAAAATATTTTTACAAAATTTAACGAAGTAATTCGTCGAACATGTCAGAGCTACGGTCGTCCTGATCTTCTCAGCTACCCGCTCGTTCAAATCGACCTCGACATTCTCGGTAGGCCTAATCCCGAGGTTGCGACGTCTAAGCTCCAAAGCCGCAGATGCATGTGGATTGCCCGCGACCAAAATATCCATCATGGATTCCATGGCTGCGAATTTCTCATCCGTCGTTTGCTATAGCGAAGCAATTTCCGCAATGAGATTCCTGTAACTGAGTACAGAGTGAGTTTTCACCAATCCAGTTAGAAGTCACTCTCTGGACATCTTGGCCGGATCCTATGCCAATAATTCGTCCCTTTTTAGTTGGAGCGATCTACAAAAAAGATTTGTTAGGGAAAAAATATTATTTAAATTAAAGTATTTAATTTAATACCTGCTTATAAATTGCATTGATCTCCGGAGCACTCAATCGGACTGGAGTACCGTCGGTGGATTCCTGGGAAAGCTGCGTTTGACGCTCCTGAACCGCAGTTTCAACCTGGCTATGTAGCAGCTCACAACGTGGATCGACGAAGACGCCAAATTTCTTCTTATGGGTTGAGGCATAGAGTTCTGGAAGCGTAGGAATCTGTCCAGTTTTTTCCGCCTAATAAAAATTTTTTTAATTAAATATTAATTTATGTTAATAAATATTATAAATGAAAAATTTATTTTAAAAAGTACTTATGATTTGTATTGCCACTCCGCCAAAAGGCATTTGGCCCACAGTGTGCGGCATTGCGACTGGCAAACCGTCAGGGCCAATCGTCTTCCGGGAGGCTGAGTACTGAGCAGCTCTCCTCACAACTACAGGGTCTACCCAGTAACTCTTCAGTCCATCCCAACAAGCGTTGGTCATGAATGAGGGTTTCCCGTCATCTCCCTTCACCTCGGTTTTCCAGCCCGAGACTGTGTTAATAAGCCGTTTCATGGCTTTGCGGTTGAATTCATGTCGGACAGTCTTGTTGATAGAGACGTCCCAATTTCAACGTTGCTAGTAATTAACGTAATTAATTAATTTATTATTATATATTATAGTATGTTGAGTAAAAAAAATTAATGTTAAAAAAAAAATTACCGCAAAAATCTTGAACCACGTTATGCGAATGTAATGTGGTGTTGATTTCCAATTTGGAGTCGCCTCCACAAAATAGATTTTGATGCATTCCGTGATGCTTCGTCCCACTTTGCTATCAATACCGAACCTGAAATTGTTTTAATATAAATTATTAGTTATTTAATTATAAATGTTTAAATTAAGTATTTAAAATAAGTACCAATAGGTTCCAGTAGGACGATCGATGTGTTGATGCGGCAAATTCTCGCGGTTTGGTGCCACGAGAATATCTTCAACCCGGTACTGCGCGTAAGGTGCATCTGGCAGCACCAGAAGGTCGGGATGGACCGCAACATTTGTCGGAGGGGGATCTACGGCCACATCTGGTGCTGGGGAATTATGCGGTGGTGTATGACTCTGATGATGTGACTGCGTCTCTGGCACAGCCGATGAAGTAGATGAGGATGCGGTGCCGTGCAACATGTCATTGTAATGGACACGGCGTGTATGCTTACGGGGTGCCATAATTTGTACCTACAAAAGGATCTTCCATAAATTAGACATTGTATACTAGATAATATATAAACTCTAAAGTTAAAATTCTGTATCTACTACATAATTTCTAAACAACCTACATTATTCTAAATCCTAAATTTGCAAAAAAAAAAATTGTAGAGAGAAGGGAGAGAGGATACCTTAGAGAGAGATTGTAGATTGGGGAATGATGGAATGATGTTGCAAAAATTTGTGTTATATTTATAGGGAATACGTGGAGTTGTAGAGGAGTTGGGAATTCATAAAACGTCGGAAACGAGTTGTAAAATTAGGGTCGAATTTACAACGTATTCGATGTAAGGAAGTTGGCAAATGTGGATTCAATGTACCACTACGGTACAATTCATTGAGACGTTAAGGTGCATTCAAAGGCGTGTAACGGTAAAGCAAAACGTCATAAAAGAGTTGGGAGCTAGGAACGTCGTAAAGACGTTGCTAGCTGCCAATGTCCTTATGACGTTTTAAAGAATCTATATTTGCTTTGATTCCCCTCGAGGAGCAGTAACCAAAGCCCCGAATAATCCATATTTGCTTCGATTTCCTCACCTGATAGATACAAGGGAGGGGGATCCTTTACCTTAACTTTACTCCTGAATAGAGTCGTGTTCCTTCGGTAAGGATGGTTAATTGGAAGAAATCGACGATGACAATCAAACGAAGAAGTCTTTCTACCATGCTTCAGTTGGAATGCATCTGTTCTCTCAAGGCAATATGGGCAAGCCAATCTCCATGTGTTGTCCAACCAGATAACATTCCGTACGCAGGGAAGTCACTTATCGTCCACATAAGCACCGCCTTCATAGTAAAATTTTTTTGGACAGAACAATCATATGCTCGAACCCCTTGCGTCCATAACTAATTCAGCTCATGAATCAAAGGTTGCAAAAACACGTCAAGAGACCGTTTCAGATGATTAGGACCAGAAACAAGTATACTTAGGAATAAAAATTATTTTTCCATGCACATTCCCGGAGGAAGGTTATAAGGCGTGAGGATTACTGGCCACAAAGAATATTGTCTGCCAGACATTCCAAACGGACTAAAACCATCGGTGCATAGAGCAAGGTAAACATTCCTAATATTCCTAGCAAAATCTTTGTGTACCGTGAATGCTCCGCCTTGGCATCTGAGGGATGATTAATCTCTCCTTCTGTCTGTGAATGCTCTGCATGCCATCTCATCGGAGCTGCTGTCCTCTCCGACTGATATAACCTCTTCAATCTATCAGTTATTGGCAAATACCACATCCGTTGATACGGAACCTTCTTACGCCCACTCCCTTGTGCCTTATATCTTGGTTTGTTACAGAACCGACATTCTTGTAACATATCATCATCTTTCCAGTAGATCATACAATTATCTATACAGACATCAATGGTTTCGCACGACAACCCAAGACTATAGACCAATTTCTGCGTCTCGTAATATGATTCTACACAAACATTGTCTTCTGACAAATACTCTTTGAGCAAGTCACTCCACATATTCATGCATGATTGAGATGAATTACATTCTGTTTTAATATTCATCATCCTAGCTGCCAATGATAATTTAGACAAAACTTCTCTACACCCCTCGTAGAGAGGCTGGTTTGCAGCATCTAGCATGTCATAAAACATTTTTGCATCTAAATTGAGTGCCTCAGCAACTATAGGTTGATCAGTATTAGTTTCCTGAAATGCGTCTGTGACCATTTCATGCATCTTATCATGCTCTACACCCCCAAGAATCTCATTCTGATAACCAACATCATGCAAATTACTTGATTGACCTATATTACCACCAACATTCTTAAAATTACTACTACTTGCTTCATCATTTACACGACTGTTATCACCTTCACCATGGTGAAACCATATGTAATAATGCGGTGTAAACCCTCTATTTAATAGATGATTCCAAACAGTTTCTACTCTGGCAAATTTCGTATTTTTGCATTTCCGACAAGGACAGAACATCTTACCCGATTCAACCGTGATTTCTGTTAGACTAGCTTGGTGCATGAATATTTCTGCCCCATTCATAAACTCCTTTGTTACGATACCAGTAGCATCTCTATGCATATACATCCACTTCCGTTGCTCGAATATATCTCCACCGGAAGACATTTTTTGGGTTTTTCCACAAAACCGTTTTTTTCCCCTCTACCACGTTTTTTTTTGTTTTTTGATGTTGTGATTAATGAAGAGAGTCTTCCTCCTTATATCGGCAAAAAATTAACTATGATTTTACAACTTCCTGCAAATTACGAGTAATTTACAACACTTGTACCTAACCATAAATATCTAATTCGAAATTACGTCCTTAAATAGTTGAAAACTACTTAGTCGTAAATAAGTTGTAAAATAGAGACGTCCTAACATCGAAATTTTTAACTTAACAACAACTTTACAACTCCAAGTTTAAATTTTATTTAAACCTTTTACATAATAACAAAAACGTGTATACCTACTTTGACATTCGATGTTAATTCGATGTAAATTATAGAGGTCGTAAAAGAGTTGCAACTTAGGGACTAATTCACAACGAATTGTTTAAACAATGGGAAAACGTTGTTAAGAAGTCGTAAAATACCGACTTGCTTACAACGTAACTTTTCGTTGAACTTTTACAACTCATCTACGACGTTATTTCAAAACGTCGTAAGGGAGTTGCAAATACCTCCCTACTTTACGACGTCCCAAAAACGTTGTAAAAAATGGTCCCTAAACTATTGTTCTCTTTTAGTGACACTTCAACTAATAACATAATGTAAGCAAAAAGCAATGAAACAAACAAGATACAAAAGATTAAAAAGCAATGGATCTAATGCTAGGCAATTAGTCAAGGGGATAACACATGATTCAAGATAGATTTGACAACGAATAGAGACAAGAACACAACACCTTTGATCGGAGATCTAACGCTTGAATTCATTTATTAAAGTACACTCTTCTACAAAATTATTACTCTTTTGGCTACAAGACTCACCAAACTAAAAACTAAACTAACGCTAATACTAGTACTACATCAGCAAGATATTATCTTTCTCTTAGAACCTTAAACAATACTGCCCCATTTTCTTTTAAATATTTTACCGCTGCAGAGAGCTAACATTTGTATTTATAGGTCCTCAGCCTTTAACCTACATTCTCCCATTATGGACAAACATGATTAAGGAAATACATTCTACTAAGGCAAATTCCCTTTTTCTAGCAATTTCAATAAGCTCTTGAATATTCAGCTGATCGGATCTCCAAAAATGCTTATCGCGATGTATTCCTCTCAGCTTCTGAATCCAATCCAACACCTTCTTGTGAGTTCAGCTCACTGCGTAGGGTTACCTTCACTTCTACATCTTTTATCTCCTTTCCTTTTTAAACTCAATTTGATAATCAAGCATTCTTGTCTTCCTTTTCACATATCTGACATAAAAAAAAAACTACCATATCAACAGGGATGTGATAGAGAGAGAAACAATGGTTTGAAATGATTTGCTATAAAACACCAATCAAAAGAAAATCATCCATCATAGTAGAGTAGCTGTTAATAAATACTAATCAGTCTCCGGAACATCTTCCCCTACTTGAGATCAATACAGAGTTAAAAACAACCAGTAGGATGGAGTAATAGAAAAGAGTATAATTATATGGAGCAATCGCAACTTCAAGGAGTTGAAAGGATCTCTGGATTGCCTTGCACATCTTTGAAGCAAACAAATCCCTGAGTACTTGAGAAGAGGTCTTGCGGTAGCCTTACGAGCAGTTGGAGGCTTAGGTGGAGGGGTAGACATCACACGAAGTGCTTGTTGACGATTCAACAGTCGAAACAATAGGGGATGGGATAAAGTATCATGAGCTTGGACTTATGATTACAAGCAACAAATAGGACATGGTCCAATACCAACTGGCCAAAGTTAAATGGCATTCCTTTGACCTATTTGTAGATGATTTGAGCACGGGTAGTATTTCCATAGGAATTATTGTTGATGGGGTACTAGTTACGGCAACATATCTTCTACATTTGTCGTTTAGATTTAGTGAAGTCCAACACCTTCATTCCTTCCCAAACCTTTAGATGACCGTAAGTCATGACTCAGCCAGATCATCCTCAAACACATGAACCATGCGTTCTAGTGCCTCTCTGTCATCAGCATCATGTAACCCAAAAAGATCATTGACTGCAGTAGGGGAAAACTCATCAATAAACCCTTTCACCAGTATTTTCAGAACTGATCCAAGGACCTGAGCAGAAGACAAATTTTCCCAGAATTCTAAGATAGGGTAGAATCTTAGAGATTGTTCTCAGCATCCTAGCTCGAGTAGTAACTCTCAACGCCTAATCATTCTCAGCAAAATGAAAGTTGCTCTCATCAATAAAGCTAGACTTGTAACGAACCAGAGAGTCATACCTCTGTTTTGCTTATGGGGACATGAACTTCTTCTCATCACACTCTTACGCTTGAGACGACTTCAATTTTTGTGTTGTTGCCTAATGAGATGAATAACCTGAGTACTTAGGGCACCGTTTGAGAAGTCGTGACGAAATCGGAACTAGAGCAGCAGATGCAGAGTTTTCTGGAACTGATTGAGAGGGAGAATCATGTACTTTGGACAGATCAATCACTAGAGTGTCCTTTGAGTCATGTGTAGGAGACTTAGGAATGGGAGAATTCAAAGCCTTATCCTTCGTCAATGGAAAGGTAAGGAGAAGAGACAAAGAGTTTGACAGAGTATTTTTCTGATTCGGTGGTGACGACATCGTGGATTCTTCGGTGGCAGAAGAAGACACCATTTGGTGCGAGGAATTGTAAAACCCATCTTAAAAACAGAAATGATTTTTAAAATTTTTTTAAAAAATTGGTAAATTAACCAATTTATTTCTGCGAAATTCGCCAAAACCAGACCCAAATCAATTAAACTGGACCCAAATCAATTAAACCAAACCGAAATCAATTAAACCCGACCCAATCGCCCAAACCCGACCCAAATCGATCAAACCCGACCCAAACCTAAAACCCGACCCAAACCCATAGACCCGACCCGGTCTCCCCCCACATAACCCTAAAATCGCGAATCCTACTCTCCTTCTCTTCTATTTGTCGCGATTTTCATAAACAAAAATTCAAACTCCCTCTCATAATTTTTCATTTGATTTCACAAGTATTTTTCGGAAAACTAGTTATACAACTGTACAACTTCGCGATTTCACTAAAAATCAAAGACTTATCTCAACCAAACTCATCTCCAATTGAAGGTAAATCTTCAAAAGTGTACTTAGTTATCACTTGATTAGGGTATTGTATTCTATTTCGGCATCAAAGGGGGCGGTTTTGGGATTGATCTATGGTTTTGGTTCAAATTCTCTATGGTTTTGGTTCCTAATTTGGTATTGGAAATTCTTAGGATTTTCTTTGATTTTTAGATAATGTGTTGACAAGAGGAGGGTCAAGTAGTTGATGATGATTGATTTCGATTTTGGTTATATTTTTTTCTTGCAGTCATGGTTAGAACAAAAGGAGACTCAAGTAGAGGAGGCAGTGATAGAGGATATACGGAAGACGAACCGGTGGAAGATATATTCAGCGAAGACATAATGGTAAGTATAACTAGTATAACTTGCTAGTTGTACTATATTTATCGTAAAACTAGTACAACTATGTAGTTATAATCCGTCGTAATACTAGTATAACTTGCTAGTTATACTATATTTTCCCTAAAACTAGTACAACTATGTAGTTATACTCTCTCGTAATACTAGTATAACTTGCTAGTTATACTATATTTTTCGTAGAACTAGTACAACTATGTAGTTAAACTCTGCCGTAACACTAGTATAACTTGCTAGTTATACAATATGTTTCGTAAAACTAGTACAACTATGTAGTTATACTCTGTCGTAATACTAGTATAACTTGCTAGTTATACTTTATTTTTCGTAAAACTAGTACAACTATGTGGTTATACTCTGGCGTTAATTGCTGAAAATATGTGTGTGTGTTTCACTATGAAGGACCGAATACAAAGCTCCCTACTGGGATGTACTTCAATCCAACAGAGTACACCAAAGAGGTGAAGATCTCCACTCGTTGCTATGTAAAGCAAACAAAGCATTTTTTCGACGGGTTGCAGCCTCTATTGACTGATGGGGAGAGGGAATGGTTCGAGAATCATCCGCAGTTCCGGCATATATTCCATATGCCGATGGAGAAAAACCACATGAGCATGGGCATGTGGATGTTGCTTCTTCGAACCGCTCGGATGGAGACCAACCGAGAAGTTTGGTTCAGTATGGGCTTAGAGAGCATGCATTGATCTCTGGGTTAAACTGTCGGATGTATGAGACAACAAATTTTTGGGAAACAGCTGGAAGTATGAGGTTCAAGAGGAACTATATGGGGCATTTGGGGAGAGGTGTCAGAAAGGAGGATGTGGAGAATATTCTGGTGAATTGGGGACCTCTTACTCAGGATGACAAACGGTTAAAAATGTTAGTCCTGTACTTCCTGTGCCATGTCATCCACTCGCCGACCAAGGGCGGAACATATGCAACACCGATCGATAGCTTCGTATTGAGGGTTATGG
The DNA here is from genome assembly GCA_023374145.1 of Lepidium sativum. Taxonomy (NCBI): domain Eukaryota; kingdom Viridiplantae; phylum Streptophyta; class Magnoliopsida; order Brassicales; family Brassicaceae; genus Lepidium; species Lepidium sativum. Next base: position 23,991 of record JAKUCM010004070.1, read on the forward strand.
ATTATTTGGATTACTGCTACCGGCTTCCTTGGGGCAGATGGACATTCGAAAACATGCTCCACGAGATCGAGCATACAATGAACCATTTTGGAGGCACGGTCTCGGGTACAACTTGGGCAATCCCTGGTTTCGTACCTCCTCTTGAGGTTAGTTTACATTTATTATTTTATGATATGTAATTATTGTGTGGTGTTTCTGACATTTCCGCATATGTTTGTGGTTGTAGTTGTACAGTAATTGCCGAAAGGCAATTCCAGACGCAGAACCAAGTGGTCATCGGATGTGCATGTCCCAGTTCCAGCAACCCAACATGAGAGGATATTCTTTCCGAACAATCAACAAACTTCTTGATAAAACTACGTATAGTTAATGATTGTTGGTACAACTATGTAGTTATCCTCTGTCGTAATACTAGTATAACTTGCTAGTTATACTATATTTTTCGTAAAACTAGTACAACTATGAAGTTATACTCTGTCGTAATACTAGTATAACTTGCTAGTTATACTATATTTTTCGTAAAACTAGTACAACTAGCAAGTTATACTCTGTGATTTCTAATTTTTCTAATCGGAGTTATTCGTTGATTTATTTGTTTTGCAGGAGATTTTCAGTACTCTCTCTCCACGCACAGATGAAGAGCGCAGTTTGCTGGCTGAAATGAAAGAAGAGGAGGATAATGAAACTCATGATTTTGAGGTTGAAACCTGGAGATAATGTATCCGGTCTGGGAAGAGAATCATGTTTGAAGCAATGTATAACCTGGATGTGGAAGCAAGATTACCTATTCCGCCTTCTGCTCCGACACAAGCCCCAACTCCGCCTTCTGCTCCGACACAAGCCATGCCTCTGTCTTCCTCTCCGAATCAAGCTGAGGTTGTTGATATGCTGAAGGCATTTACAAACGAGGTGGATCGGTTGAAGAGAAGAGTGACATTGCTGGAACAAATATAACTAGTATAACTAGAATAACTTGTATAATTCAAATAACCCGAATAACTTGTATAACTTGAATTACTGTTCAAATACAGGGTGTTGGGGTTTTTGAAGGTGGTGCTGCTGCCTGGGATGCTGCTGGTGGTGATAATGAACCCCATGATGGTGATGTACCTGATCAATCTGCAACCGTTGATGCTCCACCCGTGGATGCTGCACCCGCTGTTAGCCAGGTATAACTAGTATAACTAGTATAACCTGTATAAAAAAGTATAACACGTATAACTAGTATAACTTGCTTAACTGTTCAACTGTAGGCTTCTGGAACTCGTGCAGTTATTAGGAATGTATATGTGCGAGCAAGTAAACGCACAACAGTTTCTGACCCAAGTCCGTGCAGTTATTAGGAATGTATATGTGCGAGCAAGTAAACGCACAACAGTTTCTGACCCAAGTCCGGCAATGACGAGGGCAAAGGCGAGGAATGTACAACTGTAGACCTAAGTTAAAAACTCATTTAGCATTTTGTGTTTATTTTATTTAAGTTTATGTTTATGTGTTTCAAACATGTTTAAGTCTTGAAGGTTATGTTTATATTCTCAAACATCATTAAGTGTTAAATGTTATGTTTATATGTCTCAAACATCTTTAAGTGTCTAACATCATGCAAAATATTATTATGCTTAAATAGTTAGACTAAAATAACTTGAATTTTGACAATCTTACAAAGGACCAAAATATATTTCGACCCTCTCCACAAGCTTAACAACCACTGCATTTTGCTCCCACATCTCCTTCTTCAGCATCGCCACCTCCGCCTTGTACAACTCTATCTTTTTCTCCATCTTCTCGATACTACATTTCAGATTCACACACTCTCCTTGTATAGCTTGATCCCAACTTGTTTTCTTGTGGAGGCCATCGTTCCGTCGGTGGAAACAACATCAGTTCTACTAGTTATACTAAACTAAACAACTTCAGTAGTTAGAGTACAGAAGTAATACTAGTTATACTAGTTATACTAAACAACATCGTTTGTACCTTATACACTCGACATTTGAAAGAGATCTTGTTCCGGGCATGTTCATTTGTTCTTTCCCTGATGATAGCTTCACCACATGGACATTCATAAGGAATTTCCCCTTCACTATCTAGGACGTATTCAATTCTCCTAAACATTTCACGGGTTTCTTCCTCGGAGTAGTCGGTGTCGTCCTCTTCGGGCCAAGACACCATGTAAGACCTAAAAGAAAAAAAAAACATAAACAAAATTGACGAATCTAAAATCAAAGCCCAACATTTTTTTCTACAAACCCTAACAAGAGAGGAGAACTTACTATGGGAGAAGAAGTCGAGAGATGAGACAAGATTGGAGAGAGGAGATGATATATAATCTAATAGACAAGAGATGAGAGAAGATTTCAAGAGATATGGTGGACTAATGTAATTAAGTCTAAAAATCTTATTTTAATTTTATTTTTAAGTTATGTATAGAGTCATTCATCACTATATACACAAAATATAATCATCTTAAAGTTAACTTATAAGAATTTAGTTTCATTATAGATTATCTTACTTATAAGAATTTAGTTTCATTATAGATTATCTTACTTATAATAATTGAGTTTCATGGATCAAATTCATCTTTAGATTACAATTACTTAAGTTCAAGCACGACTTTGTCTTCTTTGGCTAAAACGGTGTCGTCAAGCTCCTCCTCTTCATCGAGTTATAATAGTTACTTTAATAACGAGAAATACCTTAGTTTTACTAGTTTCACGAGTTTTACACATACACACACATTTTCCAGAGAGAGTCATAAGGTTATTACGAAATACCCTAGTTTTACTAGTTTCACGAGTTTTACACATACGCATACACATACATTTTCCAAAGATAGCCATAAGGCTATTAGGAAATACCCTAGTATTACTAGTTTCACGAGTTTTACACATACACACACATTTTCTAGAGAGAGTCATAAGGCTATTAGGAAATACTCTAGTTTTACTAGTTTCATGAGTTTTACACATACACACACATTTTCCAGAGAGTCATAAGGCTATTAGGAAATACCCTAGTTTTACTAGTTTCACGAGTTTCACGAGTTTTACAAATACTAAACAAATCACTGATTGACCTCATCTTCTGCTAGGTATCTGAATATTGGCGATTGGAACCTTTGTCTCGGCCTCCTTACATTTGATGATCTTGGACGTGTCTCTCCTACCGATGACATCCTTTTCACTTTACTTCTTCCCGTTTTAATAATCCTATCAGGTGGTTTGATTTCTTTGTCTTTGATGTAATCCGGAACATCCCACTGCAACATCTCGGGCACCAACAAATAGACCTGGTATACGCAAGTGCCCACAATTCGGACCAATAATATTTAAAACAAAGCTCATGTAATGAGATATTACGAGGTCGAGGTTTGATCTTATGGTAATGAATGAATGCAGCCAATGCATGGATACATGGATACTTTTCAATGTTGAACACTCTACAACTGCAACTCTTCGAATCCAAGCAAACAAAATAATTATTCCCATAACTACCGAAAAACATCATATTCAAAGGTGTTGAGTACCATCACAATCAACCTCTCGGCAACAACCCATGAATCATGCATTATGTTCTCCACATATGGCACCAATTTGTTTTCGATCGTACGTTTCGTTGTTTCCATCCGACAATCACAAAACCACTTCGAAAATGATTTGAGGATTGTTTCAAGCATGGGTATTAGGGAGAACTTCCTTGCTTCATTAAACACACTATTCATAAACTCCACACTGTTTGCTTGTGTCGATATTATACCTTTCTCCCGGAAAGACACACCTAGCCCACTTTTCCTTCACAGTACTTTCCTCCAAATAATTAGCTGCAGACGGAAATCTTCTCATAAATAAACTATATTCACGGTTGAAATCGGTAACTATGTACTGCCTACTACACTGCAGGAATTTCCAACCAACTACAGATTTGTTGGTATTAGACGCATGAGCTCTCACATTTTGTGACATATGCCATATGCAGTACCCGTGATGGGTTTCTGGATACACATTACCTATGGCGCCGATGACCCTTGCATTCCTATCACTTACAAATACCAATTCGGAAGAATCTAGTATAACAGTCTTCAAAGTCTGTAATAACCATGTCCAACTAGCATCGTTCTCTCCATCTAGTACACCATACACAATTGGATAATGGTGCCGATTAGGATCTTGACCAATGGCAAAAACTAATACACCACCATATCCGTTTTTGAGGAATGTTGCATCTACAGTAATTACTTTCCTCATCACTCTAAACCCCTCGATGCTAACTCCCAAAGCTATGAAAAGGTACTTGAACTTCCCATTCTCATCTGCTTGCACCTGTGTTACTGTACCCGCATTTACCTTCTGTAACTCATATAAATAGGAATGTATCATCTTGTAGCTTTCTTCCGGAGTGCCACACAACCTATCAATAGCAAGTTTTCTTCCTCTCCTCGCGGTGGAGTACGATATACTCACTCCAAGTTTTGTCTTCACAAGACCTATGATAACTTTAGGAGTTGGAGTGTTCATTTGTCCAGGAAAATCCTCTTGCAAGACACTTGCAACTATTTCTGGCGTGCAGTGCCTCTTTGTGCCACTACGCTCGCTCTGACTAGCCTGAGAGCATGTATACATCTTTGTGTACTTTATAATCCTAAAAATATCCATATTTCTAATCTTTGATGCTCATACACCCCATTTGCAGCATTCTTTATTACATACAATCAACAACCGACTCGGTTCAGATCTTTTAATAGCCAAACAAAAGCTGTTGACAAATGATCCTCTATCCACAACTTCTTGCAATGTCTTTTTATCTTTAAATTCTTGATGCAAACTCAAACCTAAGCCGTTTTCCCATGCCTCTGCAAACTGACTACTATCTACAACGGGTGGACGTTCTACATAGACATCATCAATTTCCGATCTTTCAACACTAATATCCACACTTCCATCTTCTGGCTCAATTTCATTCTCTCTAACTGGTGGAGAATATACTGTAATAGCAGTTTCTCCTCCCTCACCATCATTACAACCAACAGAGCTTTGAACTGCTATCGACACTTGTCTCGACATTCTTTCCTCAGGTTCTTCCGATCTAGTTATGACATCCACGAACAATGTTGCCGTACTACGATTATATTCATCAATGTAGGCTAGATAACCACACACATCCACATAATCACATATACTCACTTCAACCTCATCTCTGACCGTATGTCGGTAGAACCTCAACTGTAATCTAACCTTACTTTCATCTAAACCAAGCCTCTGATATAGACATTCTTCAATCATCGAAAAAGTGATATCCTCTACCGCGTGCTTCATCAATATACAACTAACACGGTCGTTGCATTTAAACCATATCACAACTTTATTGTTCATAATGCCCTGCTAAAAAAAAATTGATTCAGTTTTGTATAACTTATGTAGTTATACGAGTTTTAGTTGTATAACTTATGTAGTTATACCAGTTTTACTTGTATAAGTTAGTAGTTCTACCAGTTTTACTTGTATAACTTATGTAGTTCTACCAGTTTTACTTGTATAACTTATGTAGTTCTACCAGTTTTGCTTGTACAACTTATGTAGTTCTACCAGTTTTACTTGTATAACTTATGTAGTTCTACGAGTTTTACTTGTATAATTTATGTAGTTCTACCAGTTTTGCTTGTACAACTTATGTAGTTCTACAAGTTTTACACCACGTGTCACCCAATTGTGACCATATTCAATCAAGTCTTATACAAGCCAAATTCTACCAAATTAAGAAAAAAATAAAATAATAGTTTAGTACCAAAATAATTCTACCAAATTATGAAATTAAGCTTCTTCACCAGCCCAATGCAAAAATGCAACTAAAGAATGTACAACTGATTCAGTTCTGTATAACTGGTCATAACCGTATAACTGATTCTAGTTATACTAGTTTAACTATCGCAGAAACCAACTCTTATCAACTCAGATTCCATCGATCATTTAGGCAGTTCTAAATCTATAATGCGCTATGTTTCAGCCTATACATTACAATTGTTACCAATGTCAAGTCTTATTAGAGCTAGATTCTACCAAATTATCAACTATGAAAATAAGCTTCTTTATCAGCCCAATGCAGAAATGCAACTAAAGAATGTACAATTGATTCAGGTATGTTTAACTGATACTAGTTATACTAGTTTAACTATCACATAAACCAACTCTTATCAACTCAGATTAGTTCGCTTGGGCTGTCTATATTACCAATCGTAAGTCTTATTCGACCCATATTCTACCAAATAACGAAAGCAAAATTATTAATTTCAAGCTTAAAATTCAATTTGCAATTGACCTTCTTATGCCCAAAGTGGAGAGGCAAATCAAGACTGAAGCTATGGAGATTAACAAACGACAGTAATGGCAGGAGAGGCGGCAACGGTGCACGTTGGAACTACCTTGAGAG
>JAKUCM010004071.1:0-57500 GCA_023374145.1 Lepidium sativum
GAGAGATACCAAACGGTTAAGGCTCTCATTGAGTGTAAGCTGCCAAAGGGTAGTCCAGTAAGCCCTCATGTCATTAAGATGATGGGTTATATTGATAATCTGGCAAAACTGGACTGCCCAATAAGCCAAGAGTTGGCCACTGATCTCATTTTGCAGTCACTGCCGTCAAGTTATGATCAGTTTGTTATGAACTACAACATGAACAACTTGACAAAGACTTTGACTGAGCTGCATGGAATGCTCAAAACTGCTGAGCCCAATGTTAAGAAGGACAACCCTCATGTTCTTTTGATGCAAAAGGGTAAAAAGTTTAAGAAACAAGGCAAAAACAAAGGAAAAGGAAAGGCAAACTGGATTGAGAATTCAAGCAAGTCTGACCGAGCTCCTAAGTTTAAGCATGGTCCTTCTGAAGTTGATAAGTGCCCTTATTGTAATTGCTCTGGGCATTGGAAAAGAAACTGTAAAAGGTATCTGGAAGATCTGAAAAAGAAGAAGACTTTCGAAACATCGTCTTCACGTATTTATGTTATAGAAGTAAATGTTACTACATCTAGTTCTAACTCTTGGGTATTGGATACCAGCTGTGGTGCTCAGATTTGTACAAATATGCATGGTCTAAGCAATAGTAGAACTTTGAAGAAAGGACAAGTAGACCTGCGTGTTGGAAATGGAGCAAGAGTTGTTGCATTAGCTCTAGGAACATTTCACTTGTCTTTGCCTCAAGGCTTGGTTTTAGAACTTAATAATTGCTACTATGTTTCTGCTATATGCAGAAATATTATTTCTATTCCTTGTTTGGATTTAGAAGGATTTCGTTTTGCGATTGGAGACAAGTGATGCTCATTTAATCGTAGTAACGTCTTTTACGGTAGTAGTTCATTGGAGAATGGGCTTTATATTCTAAACCAAAGTGTGCCTATATATAACATTAATACTAAAAGGTTTACGTCAAATGACACAAATCAAACTTACCATTGGCATTGTCGTTTTGGCCATATAAATGAGACATGTATTCAAAAGCTTCATAGTGATGGACTTTTGAACTCATTTGACTTTGAATCATTTGAGAAATGTGAGTCTTGTTTATTTAAAAAAATGACTAAAGCTCCTTTTACTGGTCACAGTGAAAGAGCCAAAGACTTGGTTGAACTTATACATACAGATGTATGTGGACCAATGAGTATAAATGATTGAGAAAACTACTCGTACTTCATCACGTTTACGGACGATTATAGTAGATATGGTTATGTTTACTTGATGAAACATAAATCTGAATCTTTTGAAAAGTTCAAGGAGTTTCAGAATGAAGTACAAAATCAGTTTGGCAAGACAATCAAAGCACTTCGACCTGATCGAGGTGGATAATATTTGAGCCAAACTTTTAATGATCATCTAAGAGAATGTGGAATTGTTTCACAACTCACTCCACCAGGAACTCCACAAATGAATGGTGTATCTGTGAGGAGGAATCGAACTCTATTAAATATGGTTCGATCAATGATGAGTCATACAGATCTTCCATTGTCCTTTTGGGGATATGCTCTGGAAACGTTTGTGTTTACGCTCAACAGATGTCCATCAAAATCAGTTGAAAAGACACCATATGAGATGTGGACTGGAAAGGTTCCAAACTTGTATTTTCTAAAAATTTGGGGTTGTGAAGCTTATGTTAAACGTATGTTTTCTGATAAGCTTGGAATTTCCAATTTGTTGGTTGTCCTAAAGAAACCAAAGGTTATTATTTCTACAACCCTTCCGAAAACAAAGTGTTTGTTGCTCGAAATGGTGTTTTTCTGGAAAGAGAATTTCTTTCTAAGAGAAACAGTGGGAGTAAAGTACAACTCGAAGAAGTTCGAGAAACACAGGAGATTACTCTCACTCATGAGGACGAGAATCAACTAGATCTACGAAGAATCGTAGAAGAATCTAGTCCTGTGGAACCTGAGGTGCGTAGGTCCGAAATGATTCGTCACGAACCTAATAGATTTGGTGTATGGGTGACAGATCATGATCTATTGCTCATCGAAAGTGACGAACCTACGTCTTTTGAGTAAGCGATGATTGGCCCTAACTCTGAAAAATGGCGAGAAGCCGCTGGATCTGAAATGGACTCTATGCATGTGAACAAAGTATGGACTTTAGTGGATTTACCTGATGGCGCAAAAGCTATTGAGTGTAAATGGATTTTCAAGAAGAAAACCGACATGCATGGTAATGTAGTAATTTACAAAGCTAGATTGGTGGCTAAAGGTTACAAGCAGATTCATGGTATTGACTATGATGAAACCTACTCCCCAGTCACAATGCTTAAATCCATTCGGATTCTCCTAGCAACTGTCGCTTATCATGATTATGAGAATTGACAGATGGATGTGAAACAACTTTCCTTAATGGAAATTTAGAAGAGGATGTGTACATGACACAACCTGAAGGTTTCACATCTTCTGAAAATGCTGGGAAGGTATCCAAACTTCAATGCTCAATTTATGGCTTGAAGCAAGCATCTCGGAGTTGGAATCTTCGTTCCAATGAAGTTGTCAAAGCGTTTGACTTTATTGGAAATGAAGAAGAACCGTGCGTTTAAAAGAAGATTAGTGGGAGCGCAGTTGTTTTCTTAGTGTTGTATGTAGATGACATATTACTCATTGGAAATGATATCCCTTTGCTTCAGTCCATAAAGACTTGGCTGGGAAGTTTTTTTGTCAATGAAAGACATGGGAGAAGCCTCTTATATCCTTGGAATAAGAATCTATAGAGATAGACCAAACAAGCTTATTGGACTATGTCAAGATACTTATATTGATAAGATCTTACATAGGTTTAATATGCATGATTCCAAGAAAGGTTTTCTACCAATGTCTCATGGTGTAACTCTCAGCAAAACACAGTGTCCTTTGACACATGATGAGAGAGAACGCATGAGTAGAATCCCTTATGCTTCTGCTATATGATCTATCATGTACACCATGCTTTGTACTCGTCCAGATGTTGCGTATGCTTTAAGCATGACGAGTAGATACCAACAAGATCCGGGTGAAAGTCACTGGACTACAGTCAAGAACATCCTTAAGTATTTAAGATACACTAAGGATTAATTCTTGGTTTATGGAGGAAGTGATGAGCTTGTTGTGAGTGGTTACACTGATGCTAGCTTTCAGACGGATAAATATGATTTCCAATCACAGTCCGGATTTATCTTTTGTCTTAATGGAGGCACTGTGAGCTGGAAAAGTTTGAAGCAAAGCATTGTGGCAGACTCTACAACCGAAGCTGAGTACATTGCTGCTTCTAAAGCGGCTAAGGAAGTTGTATGGAATAAGAAGTTCATTGTTGAACTTGGTGTGGTTCCTAGCATATCTTGTCCTCTGGATCTCTATTGTGATAACAATGGAGCCATCGCCCAGGCGAAAGAACCAAGATCACACCAGAAATCCAACCACATTGAAAGGCGATATCATCTCATTCGTGATATTGTTGATAGAGGAGATATGAAGATTAGCAGAGTTTCAACGAATGCAAATGTTGCTGATCCATTGACCAAACCTCTTCCACGGCCTAAGCATGAGACTCACACTGCTGCTATAGGCATTAGATTTCTTAAGATGTGATCTTGATTCTAGTGGAAGATGTTTTTGTTTTATGATATGATGTTCATGTTTACATACATTTGGTTATGTTTTCGAACTAATGAAATTGTTTCAGATTTATCTAACTATTAGTAAATAAATAGTAGTCCCACAATGATTTGTCATTTTTATAGATCATCAAGTATGTGACTTGATCATGAAACTCTATAAAATATAAATGGTAAAATCATTGGAGTCCCTAGTCAAGGTTATTAACATGGGATATTAATAATGGTTAATGACTAGTATGTGAGGTGACTGATGACTAAGTTTCATGAGTCATTTGATATGTTGTATCAAAGTCAATCACATAGATATGTGTTATAGAACACAGTATTGGACTAACCCACAATGAGATCTCTACAAGATTGTTATATGAGTGTCATAAGAGATTCTCATTACGACTGAAAAGTGTAATCCTTTGACATGAGTTCATTATAGTTTCTTGCTTATGGATTGATTCACTTTGATTTTATCAAACATCAGCCGTTAATGGTGATTATAAAGGTATTTATTGGGTGTGTCATGAATTTTGTAAAGAAACATAGTTGGAACAAGATGGGATTTGCTCCTCCTATATAACAGGAGATAAATATCTACTGGTCTATCGAATATTTAATACTGAGAAATGCATGCCCGTGCTCAAACGAGGTGAATGTTAATCGTTTGTTTGATCAGTATAAATCAGAGTTAGATAAAATGATCTAGCCTAATAAGGATGACACAGTTTCTTGCCTTATGCTGAGATCAAGATATAGAAGCAAAGGGATTATAGGAATAGATGATTCCAGTACAAGTGGGAGATTGTTGGGAATGTCCTGAAATCATTCGTACTTTCTTTTTACGAAGTCGTATAATCGAGTATTCGATATCATATAATATTATGTGGTTACAATGTTTTTTGCTAGAAACCAATTATAATCTATAGATTAAGAATCTATTACTAATATTATATGATCCTATAGGGTCACACACCTAAGAAAATTGGATCAAAGTATATTTATATTTAGGAACACATATATTACATATATGTTTACGTAACACACATAAAAGAATAATTGTTATCTTTTATTATGTGTTGGGCTTAAGCATATTGACCAGACTAAATGAGATTTAGTTTACTATGTTTATATTGAGCTTAAGCCCATCTAGCTAAACCTAATGAGATTAGGTTATGTGTGTTATTATAAAAGCATAAGAAACGTTAGACGTTATTCATAAGAGAAAAAGACACACGACACAGCAACCCTAAGAGAAGGATATTTGATCTCAAACGGCACTAGCATCCCGTTCCTGATCCAGTTTGTGTGCGTGTGGATACCGATAGAGGCACTACGTTTGGAGTGCTAATAAACCTGATTCTGTCAACTAATTCCGCTGCAAAACAACAAGGTGTACACTAAAGTTTAAGATCTAATTGTAATTCAGAATTTGCATGAGATCCTGTTTGATTTTTTCTAGATAATTGCTTGTTGTTGCAATCTAGTTCGTTTTCCTTCAGGAAGTTCTATTGTCTTAACTTCACGAGCTTTCAAAACTTGAGTTTTAAGTTGATTCTTCCAACATGTTGTCTTTACTCAGAGCTTTCAAAACTTCTGATCATGACTTCTTCACTCGCACTTTAATCAAAAGGTAGTCTATCTAAGTATCTCTATCTTCAAGAACTCTTACTGCAACACTCCCCAAGTTTGTCAAGTCCGAAGGATTCAGATGGTGAGTTTCTGAATGCCAATAATATTCTATCCCTTGTTACAGCTAGCCTACTTTTGTCTGATTTCTTGTTTTATTTCTTTGTTGCAGCTTGTACAAGGGTATTGTTTCCCTCTGGGGACGTCAAATTCCTTGTAAGTTCTAGCCTTTATTTTGTAACATGTTGCATATTTTTGGCTTTTTTGGTCATGAAACATATGTGAATTCTTAAAAGCAAAGTGTGGTAATGATGTTTGCAACTGTTACATACACGATGATGAAGTTTGCTTCCTTTGAGACCATTGTTGAGATGATCTACAAGTACGCAATTCCCAAACCAAAGAGTGACTGCAGCAAAGGTCTGCAACTTGGGATTAATTTTGCTGGAGGTTATGCTGCTGGAGTGTTTTGTGCAATTGTTTCTCACCCAGCAGATAATCTAGTGTCGTTCCTTAACAACGCTAAGGGAGCCACAGTTGGAGATGTAAGTTACTATGTTGAATACAATAGCCAAAAGCTAGGATGGCTGCTTTTTGGTAGTTTAATAGAAAGAAACTAAGGATACGCATGTATGGAGCTATTACTGCTATCCATGTTATACTTTGATTTCATTAGCCACTCTTCAAGTCTTTGTGTCGCCAATGATACGCATGTATGGAGCTAAAGGTATCTATAAAGCACACATGTTTGGGAATCTTAATTCCACGCTTCATCTGCAGCCAGGATCTTCTGTAATGACACAACTAGATACTTGTTTGAGGATTAGCGATCAAAAGATATGAAAAGGTATATTTACATATTATTATTATGGAAATTTCGAATTAATTATTTTTTGAAAACACTCTTTGTTATCCAGAGTGTTTATAGGTAACAACTTGACCTAATTATTATTTTTGACATGATATAAGAGACAACACAACAAACACATACCAGAGACAACACAAGAGACGACACAACAACGACAACAACATTGAGAAACAAAAAGTCATTTTCTTCATTCAGCAATAGATCAAAAACCTGTACTTAGAAATTTGTAATGGTAAATATGTTTTTAGTTTTTGCTTTTCTTCTTTTACACAAGACGCAACAGTCAATTATCGGACCGTGTAATTGTGTAATTAGTTAATCGTTTACTGCTATTCTTGTGAGTATCAACGTGAATGTTGAGATTTTACTATTCTCTGAACAATATACAAATATCACTCAGATTTTTTCAAGCACTAATGTTCTCGTGATGTCATCGGATTTGTAATTTCTATTTCTAATTTCTTCAGTACACGAGCATGGGTAGCAGATTGCAAACAATTTTTGTTATTTGTACTATTATTTATTCATTAATAGTTAACTGTGTTAATTTTGATAGAATTCACATGGTCTTTATAAGAAGAAATTAGTTTATGAAGAATCTCAAAAACTTATCAATTCACTAAATGCTGAAGGCGAACGATGGAGGTTCGATGGAGCAGGGTCATCTCAAACGCTCAAAGATAACATTCCAATTGATAGGTATTGGGAAGAATATAGTGAGATTCTTGCAATGACTTCCATGTTTGATCCAAGGCTAAAAATGATGCTTGCTGAATTTTGTTACAAAAACCTTGACATATGAGAACAAGCTCTTTTTGAAGCATATGAGAACAAGCCAAAATCGACACCAATACCCTCAGAAACACGAGAAACTATTCGAAATGATGGTGAAAATCAAAGTGGAAACTTCACAAATTATTATGTAAGTTTTTTTATGTCTTCAATTTTCATTTTGCATCATGTTCAAACTCACACCACTTACAAAACAAATTGGTAAATTTTCTCTTATATTTTGTTTTGATTTTTCGAATGATGTTGTTACTTACATATTGATTCTAATAAGTAATCAATTTTTTTGTTGATAGGATTTCTTTGCGTTTCGAAAAGCTAAGGTTGTTGTTACTGGAAAGTCTTCTTTGGAAATTTATCTAGACGAACCGCCATTAGATACACAAAGTTTTGAGAGTTTGGATATTTTGAAATATTGGAAAGATAACTCTCAACGCTATGGAGTATTGGCTTCTATGGCTTGTGATCTTCTTATTTTGATTACGGCAGTAGCTTCAGAATCATCTTTTAGTATTGGAGCTCGAGTTTTGAACAAGTATAGAAGTCGTCTTCTCTCAAAAAACTTTCAAGCACTAATATGCAGTCGCAATTTGTTAAAAGGTTTTGAAACTTATGAAAGTGGTACGAATACTACTTTTGATGAGTTTTTAAGTTTATCATTCATAAATTCTGAATTACCTAGTTACTTTATATTTTTATTCAGAGGAAAATGGAGAATATGATGGTGAGGATGCAACACTACCTTCTTTCCAATCAACTTTTAAAAATCAAAATTTAGATCTATAAAAATTATGTTGCAATTTGACATTCTTAGTTTTTGTTTCAATTATGTTTCCTTTGATTTTTTGAGTTATATTATGATTTTAGTTTCTTGTTTTAGCTTTTTTTTAGAGTTTTGAATATTTTATTGTACTTTTTATTTGGTGAAATAAATTAAGTTATTGTTATAATTTTCTTAAAAAGATACTCAAAATATTAAAAAAAAAAAACAAATATTGACTATAAAATTTATCAAAAGCTAATTCAAATTTTTTTGATAAATTAACTAAGTAAATAATAACTAGTTCCTCTATTCCAAACCAATATAGCAACTAGTTGCAAGAAGTTTTCACTACAATCTGAAAACTAAAGCATTGCTAATTGATCTTAGAAGCAATTGACAAATGAGCAACACAACAAACAAAATATTATGCAACGATCAAACATTTAGTCTTTGGTCCGGTAAAGAGAATAATGAAAGATGCAACAAAACTGTATGTAACAGCGATAACTAGTATCAACAGAATCAGTTCTGATTGGTGAACAGAGAGTTGTATTGTAAAGATATACATATATATATATATATATATATATATGTAAGAAATGAGTTATATAATTTAAATTTTTATGGGTTTTGTTAAATCCATTCCTGAGAATTAACTTAGTGTTTTTAGAGACTATTTCAGCAAACTCTTAGCAAAGATATCGAGATCGAAGATTTATTTTGATACAAAAGTGTCATGAAAGCCACAGGGGCTGTCTGAGCCTTCCTGAAAAAGGTAAACCCTTGTTGTGATATTTCATTCTTGTTTTACACAAATCATTTGGATGTTTAGATTCATATGAAAACCCTAATCCATTTTTCGTTTGTTTACTTGTGCGAGAAGTCAGCTATTTTAAGAGTACTTCTAGTCATCTTCCATGCTCTCTCTCGACCATTTTCCAATCAATCAAGATAGGCGTGGTTTGTGGAACCATGCTTGTTTCATTTTTCTATTTTGACTTATCTTTTGTCTAGGAATAGACATAGGTTGTTGGCTAGAGAATAATAGCATTATACGTTGATGCTTCATATGTAATGCCCCGATTGCCATTTTAATGAGCCTCATATTCTTTCTCATCATTCAACTACTTCAACTTAAAAACACTTAAGTATGGAGTTATTTTTAGATGAGTGACCGAAAAGATAAGTGCAGTTTGGTGGCATAAGTGGTCAAATCAATTCTTTTAAACCTCTCGCATGCACTACCATATGTCATATTTTCTTAAATAGGGGTGCTACAATTCACGTCCACTATCGCAACGTCCCGTTGCGTACTAAAAGCGTTACCCCCTGAGTGTGAGCCCTCTAGACTACACATTCGACTAGGTTCGGCTCTTATACCATTTGTAATGACGGCCACCTTAATGGGCCCCACGTCCTTTCTCGGCATGTCGACCTCCCTACCGGTCCGACGGTCGTAAAGCTATGTCTGGGAGGTTTTAAAGACTTGTTTACCGACCCTACAAATCACCACATGATCTTTCTCCATGTTTTGTCCTCACTCACACAGTTCCGAGAATCACTTCCTGAATGTCACCCATTATTCAAGTACACCAGCTCAATCATGTTTAACATTAGAATACTATCTAGACAAGTGGCCAAATAAATAAGTGCACTTTGGTAATACAGATGACCAAATCAATTCTTTTAAATATCTCTCCATGCACAACCATATATCATACTTCCTGAAATCAGGGTGTTAAGATGTGATCATAGGTATTGATTGTTACGTGGTTAAGCCAATGATTTACTCAACATCTTCAAGAGAGAAACGTATTTTAATTGTGAGAAAATGATATAAGAAAGGGAAAAAAATGAAGCTACATAACGTTATCTTCCAAAAAAAAAGAGAAAGTTGGACTACCGTAAATTGATGGATTGGTTGCTGGTCATTAACCCCCGAAAAGCCAGAAATATTTAATGTTAGGATCTGATACCTTTCACCAGATGAGGAAATCTCTGATTTAGATTTGGAGATTCATTCTAATTTTAGGGTCTATCTTGGATATAAATTGTTAATGATGGAACTACCTCATTCTTGAACGATAGAGAGAAGCTATAGAGAACAGAGAGAAGTAATATGGTTGTCTTGCTAAGTTCCCAAAGTAATCGTCTACATTTTGGCTTGCAAATCTAAACAAGTTGCCAACAAAAATAAAGATACAAAATGAGTATATAAGCGTAAAGACATAGTTTTGTAATCTTATTATTTACATGAACCCAAGATCTTCAAACAACTAGATGATCATATAATAGATTTATAAGGAGATTATAGAATTACATGCATTCATGATTGCAAAGGGAAAATGATCTCCCTTGGATGAACTTCTGGATGGAAGATGAAATGCTTAAGGTAGGTGATTAGATTTCTCTCCCCTTGCCTAGAACTTTTAGGTGTTGTTTTTCTTAAGACTTGCAAATATGATGGTCTAATGGCAAATATTTATAGGTGGAGAGAGGACCTAGTACCTCATTAGGCTTCCCATAGATTTAATCTCAACCATCCATCAAAGTAGAGATATTCAAGAATTACTCATTTATTTCCAATATGTTTGGACACCAATTACATTTAATAATAACATTATTCCAATAGAAAATATATGAATATAAGACCATATTATAGGGTAGAAATTATTTCTTACAGTCTCCCACTTGGTGTTAGTAAATCCATTAATATTTTCTTTATGAAATCAAAAGGCCGACGTAATATGCTATTACTTTATTTCATTCATTTGGTCATCATAAGTGTCATGACTAATCTATTAAGTAATGAGAGTCATGGCAAGCACACATCATTTTGCGACATGATTCCTTCCATGTACTACTGCATTAGTCACTTTCATAGTAAGTAGGAGTATCATAATGGTCCCATTATGTCAATGGCAAGCACACATCTTCTATGACGAGTCGATCTTCTTAATGATGGTTCCTCTTGTGCTTCAACATTTCCATCATGGAGTGGATGATCATCCACTTGTTTACCTCATTGTTTAACGGTCCAACAACGAGAGGATTTCCAACATTCGGAATTAAGGGCAATGGAACATTTACCCTAATTTCCTGAATGACCACATCTTGTACTTTACCACTCCCACTAATCTCGCCATTCTCATAGAACCTTGCATTACTGGTTTCTACTATTCTCATACTATGGGATGAACAATAGAATCTATATCCTTTAGATTTCTCAGGGTAACCTATAAAGAAACCACTGATCGTTGTGAAATCTAATTTCTTTTCATGTGGATTGTATATTCTTGCTTCAGCTGGACAACCCCAAACTTGGAGATGTGATAAACTAGGTTTCCAACCTTTCCACAGTTCAAAAGGAGTCTTTGGAACTGCTTTGCTTGGAACTCTGTTTCAAGATATAGACTGCAGTACGTAATGCATCCATCCACAAGGATAAAGGTAAGTTAGCATGACTCATTATGGATCTAACCATTCTCAAATAAGTATGGTTTCGCCTTTCAGCTACACCATTCTGCCATGGAGAACCATGTGTTGTGTATTAGGCAACGATTCCTAATATCTGGAGAAGTTTGGCAAATGGTCCAAGATGTTGTCATGTTTCATCATATCTGCCATAAAACTCACCACCTCTATCTGACCAAATGATTTTCACTTTTCTATCGAATTGCCTTTCAACTTTAGTAATGAATGCTTGGACAGCATCCATAGACTGAGATTTGTCATGCAATAGATAGAGATAACAATAACGTGAATAATCATCGATAAAGGTAATGAAGTATTTTTCACCTCCAAAAGTTGGAACGTCAAAAGGTCCACAAATATATGTATGTATGATTTCAAGAAGTTGTGTACTTCTTGTGGAACCTCTTTTAGTATGTTTAGTTTGCTTACCCTTAATGCAATATATACATTCTCTGTTATTAGTAAAATCAAGAGTTGGAATGACTCCATCTTTTACCAATCTTCTAATTCTTTCACTAGTAATGTGTCCTAGTCTTTTATGCCACAATAAATACGAGTTATTTGTACATGCTTTATGTTTAAAGCCACATTTATCTTGCAAGATGAGATGTATTTCCCGAGATTGATCAGCTAAAATTAACTTATAAAAGCCATCAACTAATATTCCATAACCAATATGATTAGAGTTCAGAAATAAATTGAAACTGCCATATCCTTGAGTAGATTTAAAACCAGCCAAATCAAGTTTGCTTAATGAAACTAAATAACGAGAAATAGATGGAACATAAGGAGTCTAGGACAAATCCAAACAAAATCCACTATCCATAATGAGACGATAAGTGCCAATAGCTTCAACTGTCGCTTTTTCTCGGTTTCCCATAAGAATATAGCTTTCACTTGGATTTATGGTCCGGGTTATAAGGAATCCCTGCAGGGAATTGGTTACATGTACATTAGCACCACTATCAATCCACCAAGTATTAGAAGAAACATGAGTAAGATTGGTTTCAAAAAAGCTTATTGAACTCATAGGGTTATGATGTGATCATGGACAGCTCAACTCCCCAACATGGAGAACACAACAATTGAGACTCGGATAAGCATGAAGATAAAGCTGGATTGGAAGTAGCAATACTGAGTGGACCAATGACTAGAGCTAGAAGGAAGTTGCTGAACCAAGCTATTGAAGGAATGCTCACCAAGATGCACACATCTAAATCTCCAGAACAACATACATTGATGCTTACACTGAGCACTCAAGAAGGTTAGCTAATGGGCGTGTAAACCATTCAACACTCTTTTTCTCTTAAGTGTATTTTATTCCAATGGGTTTTAACACTAAGGTTTTTAATGAGGCTGAAAGGTTTACACATTCCTCAGGCCCATTAGGCTAATAATTTAAGCCCATGATTTTACCCTAAAGAAACCCTAATTTTCGTGTGGCTTTTTGTTATTTATACCTTATGTTTTGCTCTAAAAAAAACTCATTCCATCATCAATCAAAAATACAAACGTTTTTAAGGGTTTACTCTCTTGAATTAGTTACTCATCACTAGTGCGTAGTATCTAGAGATCTTAGAGTTCTTTTGAGTGCGT
This sequence comes from Lepidium sativum, assembly GCA_023374145.1. Taxonomy (NCBI): domain Eukaryota; kingdom Viridiplantae; phylum Streptophyta; class Magnoliopsida; order Brassicales; family Brassicaceae; genus Lepidium; species Lepidium sativum. The sequence goes on from JAKUCM010004071.1 coordinate 12,745, forward strand.
AATATCTCATCAGACTCGACACCTATTTGTTCCATTCTTCATCATTCATGATCTGTACTAGATCCTTCACATGACTCACGTTCGGACTCATCAACTCTCAAGTCCAAAACAAAATTGATCAATCCTTCATCAAGCTAGGATCCTAGGAGGCTCGTGTCAGGTTACCTTTCTTTTCAAACCATTATTTTCTTTTCTGGCAACCTTTATGAAAGTGTCCACACTTTTTGCAAAATTTGCATCGGTCATCTTTCTTTGCCTTTTTCTTCTCATTACCTTGTTCAACTTCATTATTTCTGAGTGGTGCTCTTTTATGGCTCAATTGATGATGCCTTTTCCCAGCTTTAGATCCAGCTTCTTGGACATAGTGGGCAACCTTAATACCTCCACGGCCAAGCCTAGACTCCTCTTGGACCAATTTGTTAGACAATTCATTAGATGACCAACTTTTATTGATGGTGTTGTACTTGATCTGAAATGGTCCATATTGAGGAGGCAAAGAATTCAGGATAAATTGGACAAGAAATGAATCATCCACACTCATTCCCAAACTCTTTAGCTTAGCTGCAAGATTGGTTATTTCAATGCAATTATCATGCATATACCTTGTGTCATCATACTTTATGGTTGTAAGATCTGCCATAAGTTTCCCAGCAAGGGATTTGTCTGCAGTCTTAAATCGTTCTTCTGTAGCTGCCAGATAAGTACTAGCTTTTTCTGCAACTGGAAGGAAAGTTTTGTTGTTGCTAGCAATTGTCATCCTTAAGAACATAATGCTCAGTATGTTCGCTTTCTCCCATGCTTTATGGAAAACTTTTTCCTCCTCAGTACTATTTACGGTAAGTGGTTGTGGCTCCTCCTGACGAAGGGCCAAATCCAAGTCTAGTACTTCCAATGTGAACTCAACTTTCTCTTTCCATTCTGAGAAGTTGGTTCCAGTGAGGAGGGGAACATTAGAGACCATGGATGACAAACTAGTGGGAAATGATGTTGCATTTATAGAGATATAATAAGTTTTAATTAGGCTTCATAATCAGCACCATAAAATTATTTTTATTAATTGCATATGATAAGAAATTCTAGTGTTCTTGTGGGATTCACATAATCTCATAAAAATTATATATGCATAAAACTTTATTAAATGATATATTGACTTACTCAGCCAAGTTATTAGTGGATATCTTTAGCTAAAACAATATAAACATTATAAAATATTGATAATTTCTTATGCTTATAGGCTAGATGTGGGTAACTAAATATTGTATAAAATCATAATATTTAAATAATGTTTTTTATTGGCAACATATAAACCATGATTTTACACTTTAAACAAATGTTCTTTTACAAATTATGCACAACTCATTGTAATAATAATCATAAAAATATATAATCATTATATTTATGGTATAAATACAAAATATGTTTCAAAATTTGAAAAATAATCTAATGTGAATAAATAATCACAACTTTTGGTGTACTAATAATGTACATAAATAATTTAAAACTTTTATTGCATGAATCACAATATTTAATGTGAAAATATTTTCATTAATCACAATATTTATTGCATGAATGCAAAACACTTTTGAAAACTTAAAAAAATTTAAGAAAACGTGTTAATGTGAATTATCACAATATTTACTGTACTAATAATATACAAAACGTATAGTTATGTTTCCTGTGAATTGCCTTGAACATTATATTTTCTATTGTTTGATTTTACATAGTTTATTTCCATTTATTTTACTTATTAAACCACGACCTAATTGTTTCTTAGCTTGAGTTCATCATGAAGATCAATAGTGTGGCACTTGGTCATTGTGAATTCGATCATTTTATTGCTATTTCGTTTGTTGTGCATTTGCAGTATGATCATAGAGGTTAAAACACTAAGTGTATCAACCTCCTCGATCTGATGTATCTCTTTCAACAACTCATAAGAGCTCATCCTCTCTTTCTTCTTTGATTCCTCAATGATCTTATCGTGCTGTCCCATTGGTAATTCCTAGGAACGTTGCAATGCATTTGTAAGCCTCTGTCTTGACAACAAAAATGTCTGAACTAGAAGAGAAATCGAAGTGAAATTGAGACAGAGATAAGAGAAATTGAAGTGAAATTAAGAGAAGAGAGAAAGATGATTTTTGATTTTGGAAGTTAGGGTTTTCCATTTTGGGACAAAACTCTTGAGTTTTAATTTACCCAAGAGCTTCAAATGAACACACTAACGAAAGACTAATGATGGTAAACGGACCTTAACATCTATTAAGTTTTGACATATTGTGATTTTAAATTGGCTAGGTCTAACAAAAGATTTTGTTTTTCTTCTAGAGAAAAATTTGTTTAAAGCAAAGAGGGGATGAATTCGGTACTATTATGCCTAATTTTTCTATAATCAACTAATTACACTAACACTACCTAATAACCTTAATAATTATTAGATTGAAAAAGGTCTTCATATTTTTTATTACAAGTATTCATTCGGAATTAGACTGATTCACATTTCAAATACCTATTCGAAATTAGACCAATTCACATTTCAAAAACCTATTCGGAACCAAAATTGAAGAACACTAAACTGATTCGAACTAAAATAAGCTACTTTTTTCAATGCCAAAAAAACCGACCCAATTTAAAACGAATAGCTAAATGTCCAGAAGTAGAATAATCTATCTCCAAGGTAAGTAGTCACGCAAACTATCATCTACCTAGGTAAGCAAGAACATAATTTGCCGCAGCATAGTAGAGGATCATATAATCACATAATGGATACAAACTTCAGGTACATATAAGGACTAATCGAAGCAAACCCAAAGGCTTTTGATTTGGAAGAATCAAGTCTCTACAGCACTTCAAGTAAAAAAAAAACTGCAGTCAGACTTCTAAAGACCCAGAAGTAGCACTATGCTCTTAGTTGCTAACAATCTAAAGAATATGTACAAACTTAATCTCTTCATGCATGTTATGTTCTTCATCTCCCATGGAAACTCTCTTCACTTTATAAACAACTTCACTTTCTTCTGAATCAAAATAAGATAAGATGATTTGACATTATAAGCTTTTTTCAAATTATAGCAAAAACTATCCAAACAAAACGAGGGGAGATTGAAGAAAAGAAAGACATGTTACCTAGAAGATGGGAGGTCATCTTCATACTTCCAATATGCTTTCTGACCTTCTGCAACATCCAGAATCAATTTCCCTTTAAGCCACTCAATTCGAGTAATAAGCTCTTCTAAGTCCAAAACAGCAGCTTCAGTCGAATCAGATTCCATGATGTTTAACTGAAGGCCTCCATTAACTTCCACTTGATGCATATCTTTCTTTCTTTGCTCTTGTCCAGTTTTTGAACTACCTAATTAGCCAAAACAAATGTTTCCACAGTACTTTCAAGGAAACCAAATAACAATTGGAGACAGATCGATAATTTAGATAGAAAATCTTACCTTCATTCTTTGGTTTGATTAGCTTAGAACATTGTCTACCTTGCCCATTCTACATTATAACATGTGATCAAACAAATTAAATAACAACGACATATGTGGATGCTAATGTCAAAAACAATAACATAAAAACTATTCAAATCAAGACTAATCATATCAAGAACCAAGAGTTTCAAGGTAAAACATAAGATCACAAGTTGGGATGTTGGAATATTTAAGGTTGAAGATATCTTATAGTCTAAATTAACCTAAAAAGATCAGATCACAAGTTGGAATGTGGGAATATATATCTGCAATTGACCAGATTGGCAAAACAAAATTATATATAAAATATAAAACTTACCATTGAGAAAGGTACTTTCCAGCCATCTTCAAGAGACCATTCCAATGATGGACGCATATCTTTGGAAAGAGCTTCATAAGCAGATCCTTCACCAATTGGAATAGGAAACAACTCAACCTGCAAAAAAGGTTATTGGCAATTTCATTTATTCTTTGAGACAAGTAGTTAAACATAAACTAAAAAACAATAGCAACCTAATTTATACCTCAACTGTTTCATCATCCTTCAATTCCAAAATTGTACCAGACCAGTAACAGTCATCTTTGCACCAATCAACTAAATCACCAACCTTCCACGAACTGTGAACCACTACCAGAGGTTCTAAGTCATTCTTGATTTTATGGATCTCACTCTCATGGTATAGTGGTGGATATGAAGGTCGAGCCATGAGATGGATTTTTGTCAAACCAATAGGCTTTTCAAAAACTTTTATTTCATGAATATCTGAAACGTGTACAAATAAACATATATTGTAAAGCATAATATGATATAGTTAATCAAATATAATTACATTAACTTATTGAACTCACCTTCATCAGGATAGTTAATGTACTCCATCTGATAGATGAGTTTCTCCTTCTTCGTGAATATATCCAATATCTAATAAATCGTTAAAACAAAAATGTTAAACATTTTAAGTTAGTGCAAACTTTCTGTTATACCAACAATAAGATTAATCTGAGTAACAAAGGAGCAATTAGGGAATAAGTTGATATTACTCAGTACTAATAAGAAAAAGATGAGTTTAGAATGTGAATCAGAAGTCATGAAACCAAGTATGAAAAGTTATCAACTTGCTCGAGACAATACAGAAAAACAAGAGACTAAAGTTACAAAGAGTTTATTAACAAAGTCAACAAAAATTCGAGATTAAATTCAACTATAGCATTAGGAAAAAGTGATGAAGGCAAGGAAACTATGTGCTTGGATATAGAAACATTACCTTGCATTGAAACCAAGCTCCACGATATCCCTCTTGAAAAGATTTTGTCTCAATAATTTGACCAATTTCAAATGGCAAATCAGTTTCAGACATTTCTATAAAGTTGACAACTGCACATAGGTAAGAGAATAACTGACTTAGGGGAAAAGATAAAAGAGTTCAACATGAAAATGATGGATATCGGTAACTATAAATCTCAAGCTATTACTATATCAAATTCAAGACACAGAGACTCCTAATGACAGCAATAGTCCCAACCAATATCTGTCTCAGATTCTCATTTCCCACATAACACCAAAAGTTTGGTCTAAACAACTCACATTTAGAGTTTTGATATTGATCTAACCTTTTTTTATGTGACTCTTCTTTATACCTGCTGCATTTGTAACATTCCCTCAGACTTCACCCTCACCATTATCAATTTTGGGCCATTGATTTTCCAAGCTGAGTTTAGTATGCGTACGTGTTTGAAATTTGTATTAGTTAATAACTCAGATTTTGCATTGCACAGTATGTTCATAAATGGAAGCTAGAATAGAGAGGGTTTGAACTCACAGTAGCTTCAAGATTCCACTCAGCTTCTGTAGATCACCACCACCGCCTATGTTGTTGGACGAATTTCGAGTTCATCATGATTTCGAATCTAAAGGATGAATTTGGCTTAAGTCGACATCAAAGGAATCACACTCAACGCTGAAAGAAATATGCAGTATATTTGAAATCAGTTTGGGCGATAGAAGAAGAGAAACCAGAACTCAGATCTGGAATAGGCAGTTTTCAGTGATAACGCGCAAGCCCTAATTTGTTTGGGCCTTCATTGGGCTTGGACCTATAATAACTTTCAGTATGTTGGGTATTTCATTTTTATCAATTTTCATTTTCAAACATGATATACAAATGAAACCTCTACAAAATTAATAATGTCATAACTATATTAAAAATATAATTTTTTATTAATTTATTCATCGATAAAATTATTAATTTATTAATATATTAATTGAATTAAAATTTCAATTTTAAATAATAAATTATATTATTTTATAAAAATTATTATTGAATCGAGTATTAATTTAAAAAGGTCGTATTGTATTTATGTGGAAAGAATTTTTTTCTCATTTAAAAGACACATTATGCTACCCATTGACCATTAAAAATGTCGTTGGCCTTGTTTTTATTGGTGGTTTATGTTAGAGCATCTTATGTCATCTATATTTGAGTTCTTGTGGGACTTGTGAAGACAAGTAAACGTTTAAGTGACCATGTTTATTCAAGTTATGTATATGGGGACGAAATACAAGAAATAAATATTGGGTAAGAATGTTTTGGATTGTCGGGAGATAAGTATGAGACATAATACAATTTCAAACAAAAAAAAAAGTATGAGACATAATATAGTTATGTATGTGTATTTGTATGCATGTAAAGCTAATAAAACAAAGAGCATGTTTTCGGAATCAAAAGATCAACGGCTTTGATTGCATCTTGCACCTTAATTATTAGAAGAGGACTATATAGTTGTGAGTCGATGTTTGTACAAAATTTAGTACAACTGTTAAAAAAATAATGAAGTAGGAATCTGTTTATTAAGTGAAAAATATGAAAGTTAAATATGAAAGTTGATGTTTTGGGTGTACGGTGAAATTGCTAAAAGCAATATAACGTGATGTTAATGTTTTTGTTAACTTTAATATTAATTAACATTATAGTAATTTTATCATTAAGTTATTAAGTTCATTTCTTTGTATAAATACTTTACAGATGTGATGAATAAACAACAACATTTTTATGTTATTTTATGGTATCTAAGCCTAAAGGTTTCTCTGACCCATTTTTCTTTTCTACTACTTTATATATTGCTGCCATCGTTCTTCTCTTGGGCCACCGCCGCCATCGTTGTTTCTAACTTTACACCATGACTACAACATCTACTACATCTGCTTCTCTGATTCCTTCCTCTACAAGCAATGATGTTGTTTCTTCATCTCTCTATGTTCTTCATCTCTCCGATAATCCAGGTTATCTCATCACGTGTGTTCCTTGTCTGAACACAAGTACTCGGAATGGGTTACCGAATTTTGGAATTCTCTTCAAGCCAAAGAGAAGATCGGTCTCATTGATGGTTCGATTAGCAAACCTACAACTCAGCCCGATCTCACGCGTTGGACTGCTGCAAACTCCATGATTGGATGCTGGATACGTACTTCTCTCGATCCTAAACTTCGTTGTGGGAATCCTTGAAGGTACGTTTCTCTGTCAAAAACGGTGTCCGAAGCACCTTTTCATTGATGAAATCACCAATTGCAAACAAAATGGACAATTTGTACTTGAATTCTATGGTCGTTTGACAAAGCTATGGGAAGAATACAACGGCATCTCTCCTGCTTGCACATGTATTTGCACAGCCTCTGTTATGCTCGAGAAGGAACGTGAAGATGCTCGTGTCCATCGTTTTCTTTTTGGTTTTGACGAGGCGCGGTTCAGTTCCTTACGTTCTCAGATAATTGATGAAGATCCGCTTCCTCCACTCAACTCTGTTTACTCGCGTGTCCTCTGCGAAGAGCAACATGTTTTTACTATGCGCTCTAAAGAGCTTCGTACTGATGTTGTCGGGTTTGCTACTCGATCGGATCCCGGAAAGTTACTTGTTACTGCCTCTTCTCCTCCTCGCAGCCGTGATCCGAACAGATTTTGCACTCATTGCAACCGTAAGGATCATGACCATACTGAATGTTTTGCTCTTCATGGCTATCCTGAGTGGTGGTACGATCAACAATAACAACGCTCCTCTTCACAGCCTCCTCGTGGTCGTGGTCGGTCTTCTCAGCCTCGCGGTCGTGGTGGTCGTCTGACTCCTCCTAATCAATCCTCCACTACATCTTCAACTGATCAGCTTACTACATTGATCAACCTACTCCAAAGCCATCAATCTCAGCTTTCATCAGAACGTCTCTCCGGTAAAACTGAATTTTCTGATGTTATTTTAGATATTAGGGCCTCTCACCATATGACAGGAAATCTCAGTCTTCTCGGGCTGTGCAATCTGGAATTCTCTTTTTAAAGTTCTTAGTATTCATTGTCGGATGTCCTTTATGTTCCTGATTTCACCTGCACGCTTATCTCCGTTTCCAAGCTTCTAAAAGAAACGGGTGGTATTGCCATTTTTATTGATACACTTTGTGCTTTACATGACCGTTTCACGAGGACTCTGATTGGAGCAGGTGAAGAGAGGGAGGGCGTGTATTATTTCAAGGGTGTTTCTATAGCTCAGGTTCCACATTCTGCACATGCGGTTTTGTATCCTTCAGAACTTTGACACCGTCGTCTGGGACATCCTCATTCTGCTTTTTTGTCTAATTTACCAGCTTTCAAATTTACCAAAGATGTTTCTAAACAGATCTCTCATTGTGATACATGTTTTCGAGCAAAACAAACACGTGATCTTTTTACTGAGAGTTTTAATAAGGCCTCTTCACCATTTGCTTTAATCCATTGTGATGTATGGGTTCCTTACCGGACACCTTTTTTGCTTATTTTCTCACAATCGTTTATGATTATTCCCGTGCAATATGGGTCTATTTACTACTTGAAAAATCAGAAATTGCGGGTCTTCTTAAAAACTTATTTGCTATGAGAGAAACATAGTTTCAGAAACCGATCCAATTTATTCTCACTGACAACGGTAGTGAGTTCATGGTCATCTCCTCGTTTTTTGCGAGCATGGTATTCTTCATCAAACATCCTGCGTTGACACTCCTCAACAGAATTGTCGTGTAGAACGCAAGCACCGTTATCTCCTGAATGTTCCTCGTGCATGTTTATTCCAAGTGAATCTCCCAATTGACTTTTGGGGAGAGAGTGTCTTAACTGCTGCTCATCTCATCAATCACACCCCTACTCTGGTTCTCAACGGTAAGACTCTCTACAAGATGCTTCATGGTACACCTCCATTTTATCATTCTCTCCGTGTCTTTGGTTGTATTTGTAATGATCATCGTCATGCCCGTGATAAAGACAAATTTGGTGCTCAGAGTCGAAAATGTCTCTTTGTTGGCTACCCCTATGGCAAAAAGGGTTGGAGTTTGTTTGATCTTGAACGCATTGAGTTTTTCATTAGTCGGGACGTCGTGTTTGTAGAAACTGAATTCATGGGCTATTCTACATCTTTCACTTCTCATGCGGTTGACATTAACTTGGCTCATTTCTTCGATGTACTCTCATCCCATATAACCAATTTCTTCTCCTCCTCCATCTGTTTCCGCTCCTCCGGTTCATGTCTTACCCGCAGATCCTATCCTAACAGTCACCTCCCCTACGATATCTAGTCCATATTTGCTTGTTTGTGATTCACCTTCCAGCAGTGTCTCTCCTACGTCTCCTTCACCCACTTCTCCTGCATCCTCTCCCAGTATTCCGGAACTTCTAGGTCCTGGACAACGTACAAAGACGCCCTCTATTTTACTTAGAGATTACGTCTTGCCTCGTGCTTCGCAAATAATACACTCTCCTTCTCTCACTTCTTCTTCTTCTTCAGATCCTTGTCTCTCGGTTCCAGGTAATTTCCTATACCCTATGTCTGAATATCTCTCTGACGAATGCTTCTCTCCTGGCTATAAAGTGTTCCTTGCAGCGGTCCTCACACATGTGGAACCCGCTTCTTACAACCAAGTTGTTCATGACGAGGCTTGGAAGGCTTTAATACAAGACGAGATAAAGGCGCTGGAGGATAATCACACATGGTAGATCACCACTTTATCGCCTAGAAAACGTGCCATCGGTAGCAAATGGGTATTCAAACTCAAGTATTACTCTGATGGTCGTCTGGCTCGACACAAATCTCGTTGTGTGGCCCTCAAAAATCGACAAACAGAAGGGTTGGACTATACAAATATGTTTGCACTCGTTGCAAAGCCTACCATAGTTCGTCTCATGTTTGAACTTGCTTCTGCTAAACAATGGGAGGTCCAACAGATGGACGTCCATAACGCTTTCCTTCATGCAGCATCCTCCCTGTTTTCACACATCAAATCCATTTGTTGTCTGTCTCCTCAAAAATTCTCTCTATGGTCTTAAACAGGCTTTTCATTGCTGGTTTGCTAAACTCTGCAGTGCCCTACTCACTTATGGCTTTGTTCAAAGCAAAGCTGACTATTCTCTCTTCTGTTATTCTCGCGGTACGGTTTGTCTTCACATACTCATCTACGTGGATGATTTTATTGTTTTCGAGAATGATCTCTCTACTATTCACAAGTTCAAGAACAACTTGCATCGCCGTTTTCACATGAAGGATTTGGGGAAGCTCAAATACTTTCTCGGCATTGAGGTTGCTCGAAATTCTCTGTGTATTTTCTCTCTCAACGCAAATACACTCTTGACATCATTGCTGAAATTGGTCTGCTGGGTTGCAAGCATGTCTTTGTTCCCACCAAGTTGAATCACAAAATTACTCTAGCCACTAGCGCCCCAATATCTAATCTCAAAGCGTACCGACGCTTGATTGGTCGTTTGATTTATTTTACTTTCAATCGGCTTGAACTTTGCTATATCGTCCCAGTACATGCATTGCCCTCTTCACGAGCATTGGCATGATGCTCTCCGCGTGGTTCGTTATTTGAAAGGGTGTTCTGGTCGGGGTATTCTTCTCCTACTAACTCTTCTCTCCAAGTTAGGGCAATATGCGATTCTGACGGGACTGCATGTCCCCTTTCTCGACGGTCTCTCTCTGCATACATCATTATGCTCGGATCCTCTCCAATTTCCTGGAAGATGAAGAAACAAGGTACTGTCTCTATGTCTTCTGCTGAAGCTGAGTACTGCTCCATGTCATTGATATACATGTTCTAAGCACTTGTTAGGAGCCTCATTTAGTTAATTTAAGCATATATTTCTACTGCATTCTCATCATTTTTAAAGTCCAAATAGCTCAATTCATACACATTAGCATATACACTACATTCAAGGAGATTTCAGGTAGTATAACACATAAAGAGAGCATTCAAGACAAGTAGAAGCTGAAGAGTCACAGAAGTTGAAAAGTCACAGAAGCTGAAGAGTCACAGAAGGCTCTCGGTGAACTTGAGCCGAGGTTGATTCTGAAGATCGATCTTGGAAGAGTCAACACACACCATGGTCGTGATAGAGTCTATTTTGGAGAAAGAGCAGCACTTTGGATCGACTCCATTTTGAAGAAAGAGCAGCACTCTCGATTGAGTCTATTTTGGAGAAAGAGCAGGACTCTGGGTCGAGTCCATATTCAGCGTGCCGCTCAAGTTCATACTCAGCGTGTCGCTCAAGTCCATACTCAGCGTGCCACTCAAGTCCACACTCAGCATGCTGCTCAAGAGCCCACTCGAGCTCCCAACTCGAATCCATACTAGGCGTGCTGCTCAAGTCCACACTCGGCGTTCCGCTCAAGATCCCACTCGAGCTCCAAACTTGAGCTCCAAACTCGAGTCCACACTCAGTGTGCCGCTCAAAAGCCCACTTGAGTTCCCAACTCGAGGCCACACTAGGCGAGCCACTCAAGTCCACACTCGGCGTGCCGCTCAAGTTCATACTAAGCGTGCCGCTCAAGTCCACACTCGCGCGTGCCACTCAAGAGCCCACTCTAGCTCTCAAGCTCGAGTGCTCTCCCGGTGGCCTAACTAGAGTCCAATACACAACATTTCAGTAGATGGGCCGCACCCAGCCCACTCATGGTGTTTTTCAGCATTTGGGCCATATTGAGCCAAAATCCACGACACGTTGATTCTCATCTTGGACCGAGCTAATCCAGGGACTTACAAAAGATTAAGTATAAATAGTTTTAGATGTTGCAAAAATAAACCCTAGTTTTTACAATTGATTTTTTGCGAACATAGAGCTTTGTAATTGACGCAACCTTCTGATTTCGAGTTTATGTTTTATGCAATTTAATTTTACGTTCAGCGTTGATTTCATACCTTATTCGAGTTCTTTGTTTATGCAATTAAACTTTGATTTCATGCTTCGTATTAAATTCATGAGTTCTGAGTAGTCACCTAGGGTTCCTGAGGATGAGTTAGGTATGCGTGATGGTTATGTTTTCTAGGTCGCTTCGGGTTAGATTTATTAAAGTCTTTTCTGATTTGGTGTTATCATCACTAGCTTCATTCCGATCAACTAGGGCTTGTTCTGATTTGGTGTTATCATCACTCATCGGTGTTAGAGCGTCTGACTGAATCACTTCAGAGATTCACATGGTCAGCTTGCGGGATTGAATGTCTGAGGTGTGAATCGGCGCTAAGCGAGTTAATCGTTCATTCCGACTAGATTATCAAACGCCTATGGCGATAGGGTATGCTAGTAGTCTATTCGAGTTTGTTTGCCACGGGAGTGGACTCATTACTTGTGTTCTCGAGTGATATCAAGCGCTTAGTTAGCTAAGAGTCACGTTGAACCATGAAACTCACTCCTCAAGATCTTGTTTTCTCACCCTGCGTTAATTTTTCCTAATACTTATTAGTCGAGTCCATTTATCCTAGAAGACACTTATTTTAGAAGCAAAGGAGAAAGGGTTTTAGGGCAACATAGCCGTTTGGAAAAAAAGGAAAAAATATGTTGTCCCAAGATATGGTTCCAATTCTATTTTTCCTTTTTCCTATTTTCCCTTTTCCTATTTTTTCTTTTTCCTATTTTTCCTTTATCTACTTTGCATTTTCTCTCTTGTATCTCCTGCTATATATACACTCATTGTAAGATGTTTTTATAAGTAAGAAGAAGAGAAGAGTCTTCTCTAATATTCTCCCTTAATTCTCTCTTTATTTACCGCAAGTATAGTTAATCTTTGGTGTTAATTCTAACATGGTATCAGAGCAATGATTCTCGGTCATTCTCTTCTTCTTTAATCTCTTAATCGTCTTAGGTTTCTCTTATCTTGTTCGACTTTTTGCAAAGCAAGAACTCCAAAAACAGAGGAAAAGATTTCCAAGTCTTCTCTACAAAGGTACTATCTTTCCTCAAGTTTCAAGCTTACAGGTCTTTTGATTCTAAGGGATAAGGTGTGAAGAAGTTTTGTTCGTATAAGCAATGGATTTCCACCCAAGCTAAGTCTCATATGGTCTCCGTGACACTCAAGGCTGTCAATTATCTACTTTGGGCTCGAACATTGAAGACCACGCTTTGCACAAGAAGGGGGTTTTGGAGCCATGTTGTAAGGGAAATACCTCCAAGGGAATCTCTTTAAAGTGACGTGGACGAGAATGATCTTCTTGATGTGGATGATAAATGGTTTCAAATGGACCAAGATGTCAAATCTATCATCCAAATCTCTCTAGATCTACCAATCCTTGAGGCTTACTCCTATTGTGAGACGGCTAAGGAGTTGTGGGACACCTTAAAGAAGGTCTATGGGAATGTCTCAAATCTCACAAGGGTTTTCAAAGTGAAGAAGACTCTAGCCAACCTCTCTCAAGAGGATATGGAGTTCATCGAATATTTTGGGAAGTTTAGATCTTTGTGGGCAGAACTTGACATGTTAAGACCATTTTCCGTGGATCCGAAGGTAATTAGGGAAAGGAACGAAGAGGATAAGGTCTTCATCCTCTTGATGAATCTTAATCCGGATTACAAGGACCTTGTGAAGCACATCCTTAGGTCAGCCGAAAGCTCCAGATCCCTTCCTAGCCTTGAAGATGTGTGCTCCCAAATCTAAAAAGAGCAAGGATCCATTGAGTTTTTTGAAGGAAAAGGAAGCTCGAGTCTTGTTACCGCAAACAAGGCCCAAGGGAAGTTTGAGGAGAGGAAAAAACTCGTTTGTGACTACTACAAGAGAAAGACCACTCCAAGGAGAAATGTTGGATGCTTTATCCACAGCTCAAGTCATCAAGGTTCAAGGATCCCAAGGCTAACTTGTCTCACGAAATCTCGGCGGATAATGGGCATATGCTTGGCTCGCCTTCAGCCCCTTCCAAGGATCAAGAGCACTTGACCGCAGCATCATCTTCGTTCAATGGAGACATAAAGAGATCTGCTCCCTAATCAACTCTCTTAAATCCTTAAGGGATTCCGGTATCTGCTATTACACTCAAACTCTCTTTAAACCTTTGGTTATTGACTCTAGAGCCTCTCATCATATGATTAGTGATAAGGGGTTAGTTAGTAACATAGAACCAGCTGTGGGAAGTGTTGTGATAGCAAATGGAAATAGGATATCGGTATGTGGAGTAGGGAATCTAGATCTATTTGATTAGAAATCTAGGGCCTTCTATTTACCCTGAGTTTACCTTGAATCTTTTATCGGTTAGGAGGGCTGTTTTGGACTTAAATTGTTATGCTATCTTCGGACCTAACGATGTGAAATTTCAGGGTTTTGATACCGGACGCTTGCTTGGACAAGGGAAAGTGCAAAATGGACGTTATATTATTGAAGATCCTAAGTTCTTATCTTGGAATAGTCGCACTAGTTCGGTTGTATCTAATTCGGGTGTTGGAAGCCTTAGTAATCGTGTTTGGCATGCTAGAGTTGATCATCCTCATTTTCGTGTTATGAAACTTATGTTGCCTAATCATTCGTTTGACAATATTGATTGTGAAGCTTGCATTTTAGGAAAACATAGGAAATCGATTTATCCATTATTTTCTACTATCTATGAAATTTGTTTTGATCTTGTGCATTCAGATGTTTGGACTTCTCCTTGTGCCTCTAGAGATCACCATAAATAGTTTGTCACATTCACAGATGAAAAGTCGAAATATACATGGATAACCCTTATGCCATCAAAAGATAGAGTCTTTGATGCCTTTAAATATTTTGAGGCTTATGTAACTAATCACTTTAACTCAAAATTGAAGGTAGTTATGACACATAATGGAGGCGAATACAAGAGTAAAACCTTCCAAGAGCATCTAACCAAACAAGGGATCTAACACCAAACAAGTTGCCCTTATAACCCACAGCAAAATGGGGTTGCGGAGAGGAAAAACCGTCACTTGATGGAAGTTACAAGATCCATTATGTTTCATATGAATGTCCTTAAAAGTTTTTGGGCGGATGCAGTCATGACAGCATGTTATCTCATTAACCGGACACAAACAAAAATTCTCCAAGATGTGTCTCCATACAAGGTATTAAACAAAACCGAACCTGCATTGAATCACTTACGTGTCTTTGGTTGTGTATGTTTTGTCTTAGTGCTCGGAGAGCTTAGGAACAAACTTGAATCCAAGAGCAAGAAGTGCATGTTCCTAGGTTACTCATCCACCCAAAAATGATACAAATGTTATGATCCAGTTTCTAAGAGGATTCTTGTTTCTCGGGATGTAAAATTCATTGAGGATCGTGGATTCTATGGAAAAAGGAATTGGGAGGATCTTCATGATTTGTCAGAACCAGTAATGGGTAGGTCTGCCAGTTTATGGTTCCTCCTTCACCATATAGGCGTAGCAGACTCATCCTCGGCTCCAAACTCCCAAAGTACTCCTCGGACTCAAGACCCCACGACTGAATATTTCGGGGTTACAAACGCCCCCAACCTTTTCCTCCGGCTCCAAGCGCCCAGCCTACTTCTCTTAGGGATCCAAGTTCCCTGAATGCACCAATCCTTACGGATAAACAGCCTTGCACCCAAGACCACGGTTCTATTCACATTCCGGGTCTGCAAGACTCACCGAACGATCATATTGTGACATATCCGTCTCCCGGACCTGACCCGGTTGCTCCAATAGTAGAACCAACAATCGGTACTCAACCTCTCCAGAGAAGCACACGGATTCGAAACACGAGGGTCTATTACAATGCGCAAGTCGTGGCCCAACCGCCTCAAACGGTTTTTTAGATTGATCTTTTACCTTCAGATTTTCAAGTTTTCTTTGCAAAATTGTTTTGTAGCAGGTTCCCCAAAGCTATAATGAGGCTAAGAAAATCGAGGAATAGAAGGTTGCGGTTGATGATGAAATTCATGCTATGGAAAGAAACCAAACATGGGATGAGGCGGATTTACCTAAAGGCAAGAAAGCTGTGACATCCAAGTGGGTGTTTACCATCAACTACAAGAGTGATGGAACTATTTGAGAGATACAAAGCTCGACTTGTTGCTCGCGGATTCACACAAACATATGGTGTTGATTACACCGATACATTTGCACCGGTTGCCAAGCTCCACACAGTAAGGGTTGTTCTATCCTTAGCTACTAATATATCTTGGGAATTGTGGCAGATGGATGGCATGAATGCTTTCCTTCAAGGTGAACTTGATGAGGAGATATATATGGTCCCGCCTCCCAGTCTTAACTATAAGTTCCCTCCCGGAAAAGTTCTAAGGCTTCGGAAAGCAATCTATGGCTTGAAGCAATCACCAAGAGCTTGGTACCACAAGCTTAGCTTCACTTTTCGAGATCGTGGGTTCAAGAAATCTGAAGCGGATCACACTCTCTTTACCCTTAAGGGTTCCCAAAGGTATTGTGGTGGTTTTGATCTATGTCGATGATCTTATCATCTCCGGTGATGATAAGGAAGGCATTGCAGCTACCAAAGATCTATCTTAAATAAGTCTTTGACATTAAAGATCTACGGGAACTAAGGTATATTCTAGGGATTGAAATTTGCCGATCTTCGGATGGCTTATTTCTTTCTCAACAAAAATACACTCTCGATTTGCTTAATGAGACGGGTATGCATGACTGTAGATCAGCCAAGACTCCTCTTGAAGACTGCTACAAGGTCAACGGAAAAGGGGAGAGGAACGACGAACCATTTGACGACATTCCACAATATCGGAGGCTTGTCGGCAAGCTAATTTATCTTAGAATATATCGGCCCGACTTATGTTTTGCAGTGAATCAAGTGAGTCAACATATGCAAGCACCAACAAAGTAGCATTGGACAATGATGGAGAGGATTCTCAAGTATCTCAAAGGAAGCTCGAATCAAGGCATTTGGATGGGACAGAATGAGAGCTCGAATATTGCGGGATATTGTGATGCGGATTGGGCTGGAGATAGGAATGATAGGAAGTCTACCACATGGTATTGTACATTTGTTGGAGGCAACCTAATAACTTGGAAGACAAAGAAGCAAAAGGTGGTGGCATGCTCGAGTGCCGAAGCGGAGTATAGAGCGATGAAGAGGCTCGCCGATGAATTGGTATGGTTGCGATCTCTTCTCAAGGACTTAGGCCAAGAAGAAAAGGAATCAACTACTATGCACTGTGACAACCAAGCAGCAATTCACATAGCATCCAATCCCGTTTTTCACGAAAGAACTAAGCACGTAGAAGTGGATTATAACAAAGTTCGTGAGCGCATAGAAGAAGGTGTAGTTCTCCCATGTTATACACCAAGTGAGGATCAATTGGCGGACATCTTAACCAAATCCGCAAGTACCAAGGTTTGCAATCACATATATAGTAAGCTAGGTCTTGTGATCTTGGAACGCTCTTGACTTCATGTCCTCTAAACCCGAGTTCTACACACTCTTTTTCCCTTGGCTAAAGGTTTTGTCCCACGTGGTTTTCCTTATCAAGGTTTTTAATGAGGTGTAGTGTTCGGATTTCCAAGCTAAGCCTTCGTTCCTTAAGGTTTAGTTTGAGAGGGAGTATTAGTCGAGTCTATTTACCCTAGAAGACGCTTATTCTAGTAGCAAAGGAGAAAGGGTTTTAGGGCAACATAGCCGGTTGGAAAAAAGGAAAAAAATAGATAGTCCCAAGATATGGTTCCAATTCTATTTTTCTTTCTTCCTATTTTTCCTTTTCCTATTTTTCCTTTTTTTGATTTTTCCTTTTTCTACTTTGCCTTTTCTCTCTTGTATCTCCTTCTATATAAACACTCATTGTAAGATGTTTTGATAAGTAAGAAGAAGAGAAGAGTATTCTCTAATATTCTCCCTTAATTCTCTCTTTATTTTCCGCAAGTATAGTTAATCTTTGGTGTTAATTCTAACTATACTTTCTTGTTAGGCGCTTCGTTTAAATTCTACACTTTTATCACTTGCTTGTTTATTTTTATTTTAACGATTGATATAGGTTGTTAGATGAATCACACTTTGATTGGCTTGGATTAGAACAGTTAACTGCATCTTGATTGATAATTACATTCCATGTTGGATTGACACATATTATACTACAACAGACATATAAGTATAATAGGATTTGACAATAGAGTAAAAATCATGTTATCAAATCGGTGTCGTTGCCAAATGGGTCTCTGTTAGTAACAATTAGGATTGTTAACTTTCTAATTTCAAGTTCTTTTTACTTTTCATTACATACTCACTTGTGGCACTATGTTTTGTGTTCTGTTTCAGGCGATTTAAACCTCCAGTACGTCAACTTGATCTTACTGCTCAGCTTGACTTCACTCAGTTTATGCAGACACGTTCACAAGGAAATCAGAACCTTCTCGAGCCTCTTGACAAAATTAACCAACTACCACGCGAGTTAAGAGTGCAGAGAAACCAAGTCTACAGTGTCGAACACACACGTTCTTCCTGTGGACAAGGCTCAACAGAGGAGGCCGCGAATAATCAGAGCTGGAGATGCACCAAGCACTCACCCCCAGAGACGTGAGACTGTTCCTCCAGTTATAACGAACAACGATTTTGAGATCAAGAGCAGTCACATCTCTATGATCCAAAATAGGCAGTTTCATGGCCTACCTTCTGAAGATCCGCTTGATCACTTGGACGAATTTGAGCGTCTCTGTGGACTGCAAAGGCTCAATGGAGTCAGTGATGATGCATTCAAACTGAGGTTGTTCCCGTTTTCTCTCGGAGACAAAGCCCACGTTTGGGAGAAGCCCCTACCGCAAGGCTCCATCACTTCGTGGGAAGCTTGCAAATATGCATTTCTTGCCAAATTCTTAACTCTCGAACTGCAAAGTTGAGAAACGCCATCTCTACCTTTTCCTAGCAGAATTCTGAAACATTCGCTAAAGCATGGGAGAGGTACAAGAATTATCTGTCTCAGTGCCCGTATCACGGTTACCCTGCTGAGACTCTGCTCAACAATCTCTACAGAGGTGTTCATCCTAACATCCGAAGGCTATTGGATACCACCAGCCATGGAAATTTCCTTAACCAGGATGTCACTAAAGGTTGGCAGCTAGTGGAGAATATGGCAGAGGCAGATGGGAAGTAAAATGAAGATTACGACATGACAGTTAGAAATACAATGGACACATACACACTCAGTAGGAAGGAGCTCAAGGCCATGAACGTCAAGTTGGACAAAAGCGACACGAGGCAGCAAGTACAACAGAAACATGTCCACTTCATGACTGGAGATGAACATATTCCTTACAAGGAGGATAATCAGGTTGAGGAGATCAGTTATTAGCATAATCAGGGAGGTGGTTACAAGCAGTACAACAACTACAAGCAGCACCCAAATGTCTCATACAGAAGCAACAACGTGGCAAATCCCCAATACCAGATCTACCCACCCAAACCCCTACAGGCCCAGTCGAATACTTTTGTCCCAAAATAGCAATATCACAAGAGTTACCAGCACATGCACATGTACATCCTTTGTATGAAACACACAATCCACCAACAGCTACACAACCACCATACGTTTTGAACCTACTCCAAGAAATCCTGAAAGGAGAGAAAGCGTCTGCTGCTAAAGTCACACAGAAATTTGCAGAGGTGCACTATAAGATTGACGCATCTCACAACGATCTCACGTGTAAGTTTGAGACACTGAACACAAGGCTCAAGTATGTCGAGAGTCAGCAAGCATCATCTTCTACTGTGAAGACAACTGGGCAACTTCTAGGGAAATCAGTTACCAACCCAAAAGAGTATCACGCCAATGCCATCACTCTGAGAAGTGGACGTGAGTTACTGATTCGAGCGGAGAGTCCAAAGGATACTGAGGACAGTAAGGTTCAGGAAGGGGAGAATTTTCTCATCAAGGATCAGAAAAAATTTCCACTGTAAACCAGCCACTCGAGACAGAGACTCGATCTAGAGCTGTTTCTAAGCCACAGTCTGCTGAAAAACTCACACCTAAATATAAGGTCGACACAACCAACCAAGTTGAACCCAGACTCAACACTCTAGACGCTCATCCACCTACAGGAACCCAGAGAGAAGTAAACCATTTGTTCTTACACCATATAAACCCCAATTACCTTTCCCCAAAGGTTCAAGAAGGATCTTACTCAGAAGTAAAAGGTGTTCTTCGATAAGCAGATGAAAGACATTGAGGTGAAGATTCCAATTCCAGACGCTTTTATGGTAATGCCTCCATAGCATATATTTCTGAAAGATGCAGTTAATGGGAGAACTCAAGAAGTCGAGGGTATGGTCATATTGACACATGAGATTAGCGCCATAATCCAAAGGAAAGTTGTGCCGAAAAAGCTTGGTGATCCTAGAACCTTTACAATCCCATGCACGCTTGGACCCTTATCATTCAACAAATGTCTCTGCGATCTAAGCACCTCAATCAGCCCCATGACACTTTCAGTTTCAAAAAGGTTAGGCTTTGTTGATTACAAGTCCTGCAAAATCTCATTGATTCTGGCAGATAGGTCAGTGAGAATCCCCCATGGCATCCTCGAAGACCTTCTTATGAAGATGGGGAGTTGAGATACCAACAGATTTTGTTGTCTTGGAGATGGAAGAAGAACCTAAGGAGTCTCTGTTATTAGGAAGACATTTCTTGGCCACAGCGGGCGCGTTAAGTGATGTTAAGAATGGAGTCATGAGCTAAATCTGGGTCTAGATCTTAAAATGAAGTTCAACATCAATGATACGATTAAGAAACCAACGATCAAAGGTCAGGTGTTCTCAGTGCACAAGATGGACACTTTTGCTGATGAGCTGTTAGAAGAATTGGCAGCAGAAGATCAACTGCAAGTTACTCTGACAAAGCCAACCGCTGAGGGGTACTTAAGTATGGAAGTTGAACGCTATGCGAACCTGTTGAATTGTCATAGGCGAGTCAAGAGTTCAACGGTGATTGAGGAATTGGACTCGAGTGTAACTGAGCCAGACTCGAGACAGAGACTCGAGCTACAAGTGCTCGAATGTGCTACGCATGACATTACTGATGATTGGTCTGAGTTCATGGCACCCAAAGTGGAACTGAAACCACTTCCTGCATGGCTAAGGTACACTTTTCTGGGCCCTAATTCTACTTATCCTGTAATCGTGAATGATGCTTTGAATGATGATGAATTGAGCATGCTTTTGACTGAGCATAAATGTTTTAGAAAAGCCATAAGATACACGCTTAAGGAATTTCCCCAAGTTTTTGCATGCACATGATACACTTAGAAGATGAATCTCATTCTAGTTTAGAGCCTCATAGGAGATTAAACCCGAACCTTAAAGAAGTGGTTAAAAATGATACTTAAGTTGCTAGACGCTGATGTTATATATCCAATATTTGACAGTAAGTGGGTTTCGCCTGTGCATTGTGTTCCTAAGAAAGGGGGTATTACAGTGGTTAAAGATGATAAAAATAAACTAGTACCCACTAGAACCATAACGGGCCATAGGAAGTGTATAGACTATAAAAGGCTGAATTTGTCTAGTAGAAAAGATCATTTCCCTTTGTCTTTTATTGATCAGATGGTTGAAAGGTTGTCTGGTAAAAATAATTATTGTTACCTTGACGGGTAAAGCGGGTTTGTTCAGATCCATATACACCCGGATGATCAGGAAAAAACTACTTTTACCTGCCCTTATGGCACTTTTGCTTACAAACAAATGTCGTTTGGGTTGTGCAATGCTCCTGCTACATTTCGGAGTTGTATGACTTATATTTTATCGGATTTGATTGAGGATGTAGTCAAGGTGTTGATGGACAATTTTTCCGTCTATGGCTCTTCCTACTCCTCTTGTTTGTGAAATTTGTGCAGGGTGCTTATCACGTGCGTGGAGACCAACCTTGTGCTAAACTAGGAAAAATGCCACTTCATGGTTCAGAAATGGATAGTGTTGGGGCACAAGATATCTGAGAGGGGTATTGAGGTTGACAAAGCAAAGATTGAGGTCATGACTCAACTGCAACACCCTAAGACAGGGAAGGATATTCGAAGTTTTTTGGGTCACGCTGGGTTTTATAGAAGATTCATCAAGGACTTCTCCAAAATTGCAAGGCCCCTGACGAACCTACTATGCAAAGAGGTCGAGTTCAATTTCAACCCTTGAGTGTCTCGAAGCATTCCTTAAGATCAAAGAGGCGTTGATATTTGCTCCAATAGTCCAAGCTCCAGACTGGGATCTCCCATTCGAGATCATGTGTGATGTGAGCGATTTTGCTGTTGGAGCAGTCCTGGTTCAGAGAAAAGATAAGAAGTTGAAAATGATACATTATGCAAGCAGGACTCTAGACAACGCCCAAGCCAAGTATGCCACCACAGAAAATGAACTCCTAGCTGTAGTTTTCGCGTTTGAAAAAATTAGATCATACCTGGTAGGATCCAAGGTTATTGTTCACACAGACTACGCAACACTGAAATATCTTATGATGAAAAAGACATTAAGCCCAGACTACTGAGATGGATACTGCTGCTGCAAGAATTTTACTTCGAGATTGTGGACAAACCTAGAGTGGAGAATGGAGTGGCAGATCACCTCTCGCGAATGATGATTGAGGACTCGACCCCTATTGATGACTCAATGCCAGAAGACAAACTCATGACTTTAGGAGCAGAAGAAAATTGTTCTCAAATCAACAAGAAGCTAGCAAGATCCACTCTACCTTGGTATGTGGATTTGGTTAATTACCTAGTCGTGGGTGAAGTGCCTAACTGTTTGGATTCCTATCATAGGAAGAAGTTTTTCACAGACGTCAACCACTACTTCTGGGATGAGCCCTACTTATACAAGAAGGGAGCATATGGTTTATTCAGAAGGTGTATACCAGAAGAAGAGGTTCAGGGTGTTTTGGAGCATTGTCATGGGTCTGCTTACAGTGGACATTTCGCCACATTCAATACTATTCACAAGATCTTACAATCAGGATCATGGTGGCTGACTGTGTTCAGGGATACTCAGAATTTCATCTCCAAGTGTGATCCGTGTCAGAGAATGAGTAGTATTAGCAGAAGGAACGAGATGCCATCGAACTCAATTCTAGAAGTTGAGATATTTGACTGCAGGGGAATCGACTTCATGGGGCCATTCAATCCACCATCCCATGGAAATTGCTACATTCTCGTCGCAGTGGACTATGTCTTGAAATTGGTAGAAGCTGTGCCAAGTCCGACTAATGATGATAAGGTCGTCATCAAGTTGTTCAAGAGCATCATTTTCCCCAGATTTGGTGTACTTCGTGTTGTAATCAGTGATGGAGGTTCTCACTTCATCAATAAAGTATTTGAGAACTTGCGGAGGAAGAATGGAGTTAAGCATAAAGTAGCTACGCTTTATCATCCACAAACTAATGGTCAAGTGGAGGTTTCAAACAAGCAGATCAAGGCTATTATAGCTGGAGTTGTTGGGGTGTCAAAACGTGATTGGGCAGTGAAGTTGGACGACGTCATGTGGGCTTACAGAACGGATTTCAAGACTTCTATTAGAAGAACCCCGTTTCAACTTTTGTATGGAAAAGCATGTCATCTGCCAGTGGAGATAGAGTACAAGGCACTGTGGGGTACAAGGTTCATAAATATTGATCTCCAAACTGCTCAAGAGAAAAGTTTCATGAACTTGCATGAGTTGGAGGAGGACAGACTTGAATCTTATGACAGCTCAAAGGTGTACAAGGAAAGGACCAAAACCTTCCACGACAAGAAGATTACACACAAGAAAATCATGTCAGGCGACCAAGTGTTACTGTTTAACTCGAGGCTAAAGTTGTTTCCTAGAAAATTGAAGTCAAAATGGTCAGGTCCATTCCGAGTTAAAGAAGTTTTGCCATTTGGAGCAATTACATTGATCAACAGGGAAGGAAATGATTTCACTGTGAATGGGCATAGGGTTAAGCAGTATCTAGCTGATGAAACTATTCACAAGAGAATCTAAGTTTCTCTCGATGAACCAACTGGCCTTTGAAGAGTGAAAGTCAAACTCAATGACTATAAACAAGAGCACTTGGGAGGCAATCTCATGCATATCTTTGCACATATTTTAATTATCCTTTTACAATTTTTAGCGCCTATCTTAGTATTTGATTTTTAGGAATCAAGCTCGCAACTCGATCTCCCTGGGCCTCACGAA
Source organism: Lepidium sativum (assembly GCA_023374145.1). Classification (NCBI taxonomy): domain Eukaryota; kingdom Viridiplantae; phylum Streptophyta; class Magnoliopsida; order Brassicales; family Brassicaceae; genus Lepidium; species Lepidium sativum. The sequence goes on from JAKUCM010004071.1 coordinate 36,594, forward strand.
CCACTCGCGCCCCGCCGCCAAGCTCGACCAGGACACGTCCTCCCTTGTCTGCGCCCTAACGACAGCTCGAGCTCTCGCGAGTTTCCAACTCGAACCCGCAAACTCGAGCAAGCTTGAGTCGTCTCTCGATCTTCATTAGCCACCCACTCGAGCTCTACAGTGCCCTCACTCGAGCTCCTAACGCTGAAGCACCAAGCTCGAGCACGCACCCAGCCTCCCAGCCGCCAACACTCACCGTTCCGCCTCAACGCTCAACGCCTAGTCGCCTCCAATCTAAACCAGGATCGAGTGCAAGCAGTAGTCCCCACTCAAGCTCCTCCCAGCTTCACTTGAGTCTCGCCGTCAAACACACGCGCCGTCGCACCGTCAAATACATGCATCGTCGCGCCGTCAAAGACCCGCGCCGTCACCACGCTCCGTTAAGCGCTGTCAAGCCGCCGTTGAGGTATGACTGCACCACTCCTCGTGTATATATCACCATCCTATCTTAGTATTTGATTTTCAGGAACCGAGCTCGCAACTCGAGCTCCCTGCGCCTCACACACCTCTCGCGCCCTGCCGCCAAGCTCGACCAGGATGCGTCCTCCATTTTCTGCGCCCTGACGACAGCTCGAGCTCCCGCGAGTCTCCAACTCAAACGTGCAAACTCGAGCAAGCTCTAGTCATCTCTCGAGCTTCCTTAGCCACCCGCACGAGTTCCACAGCGCCCTCACTCGAGCTCTCAACGCTGGAGCGCCAAGCTCGAGCACGCGCCCAACCGCCTAAGCTCACTGTTCCGCCTCAACGCTCCATGTCTATTCTCCTCCAAGCTCGATCAAGCTCGACCAAGATCGAGTGCAAGCTCTAGTCTCCACTCGAGCTCCTCCCAGCTTCACTCGAGTCTCGCCGTCAAGCACACACGCCGTCGCGCCATCAAATACACGCGCCATCGCGCCGTCACCACGCTCCGTCAAGCGTCGTCAAGCCGTCGTTGAGGTATGACTGCAACATTCCTCGTGTATATATCACTGTATGCTTTTATTATGTTTCCTGGTCTGTGATCTTTTTCATTCTTTTATCTACACAATGGACTGTGTGATTTAAGTCTGGGGGATGATTCTAGACTTCCTTTGATCACATTTTCTTTGTTCTTATTTTTGTTTTCATGTATTCATACCTTACATTTACATGTAGTTTAAAAAAAAACGTTTTCCTTTGAAAAATACAAAAACAAAGTGTCATGTAGTTTGCATTCATTTAAACTTGAGTCTAGTTAAGCATTGGGGACCATGATGATTTCACCTTGCGAGCTTGCTGACTTTTGACCTAAATTCACTGCCCTAAGTTAATGTTGTTTGCTGCTTGCTACCAATCTGAATTGTAAGACTGCACCATGCTAGGAAATATTAACCTTTAGTTCATTGCTTCGTTAAATTTTGTTGTGATAAGACGCCATTCCTTACTAAGTGATAACATGAAATGAATGCTTAATTATCAAGGCTATGCATTGAATTTGGACTTGTAGATTATAAAAATACTCAGATTTCCTTCTACCATCTTGCATTTTGACGTGTTAATACGAGTATACTCCCACCATGACCATTACCTCCTTTCGAGCCCTACATTGTTTATGCGTTATTGAGAGGCCTTTTTAAGGTTTAATCTTGGTATAACGTGTTAGGTGAGTACCGACAGGAACAAGGTTTCATATAATTTTTGGTTCACATTTTGGACCAGACTAGGCGTAGATAGTGTAGGGGTGTGGGAAGCTTATTTACTTTGGTTAAGAAAGGAATGAATAAAATAATAAGAGCATAAGTTAAAGAATTTAAGGGGAGAATATGGGACAAAATGTAGGTATACTCTAGTAAAAGTTTGTGGTGATTGACATTAAAGATGGGTTCTAGTCAAGAAAAGATAGACAAATGCTTACAATGTCTTGTAAACAAAAAAAAACCAGTGTTGTAATGTTATATAAGCCATAACCGCTAGAAGGGTTGAATTAAGTAACCCTCCCTTTAGACTAGCTATGGAAAAGAAGCTTGGAAAGTTGATTCTATTGAGCGCTTACTTGGGAGAATGAGTCGCCGTTTTTATTTAGGAGGATAGATATAGGAATCGATTTCTGAGTTTTAGAGTGAATAGGTTGGAGCTCGAGTTGGATACTCTGGGTAGATGAGACCTTGTTTTTGTATGCATCCGTTGGCATTCACCTTTAACCTTATGCTAAAGCTTATTCCATTCTGAGTGATCCCTGAGCAGATTTGACTAGCCATTACGTTGAAGAGATCACTTTTATCTCTTGAGCAATTCCCTTAGCCAAACGAATTCTTATGAGATATGTAACTTGATTCACAATTTAGAACTAATTGAATGTTAAAAAGAGTGGTTTATTTGAATGCATTTGTAGGGTGAATTTGGGCTTAGATCAAACTATGATTGGCATGGCTAAAGTTTTCAGAGTAAGACTTGTTTAGCAATGCAGTTTATAACATTAAAATAGGACATTGAGTATTAGCATTTGAGTCAGCTTGCTTTGGTTTTGAGTCCCCGTTGAGCAACTTCTTCTCCGAGTTTGTTCTTACATTTTTGCTTGAGAGCAAGCAAAGGATAATTCTAGGGGAGTTGATATACACGTTTTAAGCACTCGTTAGGAGCCTCATTTAGTTAGTTTAAGCATACGTTTCTACTGCATTCTCATCATTTTTAGAGTCCAAATAGCCTAATTCATACACATTAGCATATACATTGCATTCAAGGAGATTTACCGTAGTAGAGCACATAAACAAAGCATTCAGAACAAGTAGAAGCTGAAGAGTCACAAAAGTTGAAGAGTCACAGAAGCTAAAAAGTCATATAAGCTGAAGATTCATAGAAGGCTCTCGGTGAACTTGAGTCGAGGTCGAGTCTGAAGATCGAGCTTGGAAGAGCCAACACACACCATGGTCGTGATCGAGTCTATTTTGGAGAAAAAGCAGCACTCTGGGTCGAGTCTATTTTGGAGAAAGAGCAGCACTCTGGGTTGAGTCTATTTTGGAGAAAGAGCAGCACTCTAGGTTGAGTTCATACTCAGTGTGCCGCTCAAGTGCATAATCAGCATGCCGCTCAAGTCCATACTCAGCGTGCCAATCAAGCCCACACTCAGCGTGCCGCTTAAGAGCCCACTCGAGCTCCCAACTCGAGTCCACACTAGGCGTGCCGCTCAATTCCACATTCACCGTGCCGCTCAAGAGCCCACTCGAGCTCCCAACTCGAGTTCACACTAGACATGCCGCTCAAGTCCACACTCGGCATGCCGCTCAAATCCATACTCAACGTGCCGCTCAAGTCCACACTCGACATGCCACTCAAGAGCCCACTCAAGCTCCCAAGCTCGAGTGCTCTCCCGGCGACCAAGCTCGAGTGTTCTCCCGGCGGCCCAACTCGAGTCCAGTACACAACATTTCAGTAGATGGGCCGCACCCAGCCCACTCATGGTGCTTTTCAGCCTTTGGGCCATATTGAGCCAAAATCCACACACGCTGATTCGCATCTTGGGCCGAGCTGATCCAGGGCTTTGCTAGGGATTAAGTATAAATAGTTTTAGATGTTGCAAAATAAACCCTAGTTTTTACAATTGATTTTCTTGCGAACTTAGAGCTTTGTAATTGATGCAACCTTCTGATTTTGAGTTTACATTTTCTGCAATTTTATTTTACGTCCAGTGTTGATTTCATACCTTGTTCGAGTTCTTTGTTTATGCAATTAAACTTTGATTTCATGCTTCGTATTTAATTCATGAGTTTTGAGTAGTCACCTAGGGTTCTTGAGGATGAGTTAGGTTTACGTGATGCTTAGGTTTTCTAGGTCGCTTAGGGTTAGATTTATTAAAGTTTGGTGTTATCATCACTAGCTTCATTCCGATCAATTGTGGCTTGTTCTGAGACGCTCTAGCACTGATGGGTGTTTGGTAGAGCGTCTGACTGAATCACATCAGAGATTCACATTCTTAACTCGAGGGATAGAATGTCTGAGGTGTGAATTGGTGCTGAGCGAGTTAATCGTTCATTCCGATTAGATTATCAAACGCCTATGGCGATAGGGTCTATTAGTAGTCTATTCGAGTTTTTTTACCACGGGAGTGGACTCATTACTTGTGTTCTTGTTGCCTAGAGATTAGCTCTATTGAGTGATATCAAGCGCCTAGTTAGCTTAAGAGTCACATTGACCCATGAAACTCACTCATCAGGATCATGTTTTCTCACCCTGCGTTAATTTTAGCTAATACTCTCTTGTCAGGCGCTTTGTTTAAATTCCATATTTTTATACTTTGCTTGTTTATTTTTATTTTTACGATTGATATAGGTTGTTAGATGAATCACACTTTGATTGGCTTGGATTAGAACAGTTGACTGCATGATAAATACATTCCAAGTTGGATTGACACCTATTATACTACAACCGACATATAAGTATAATAGGATTTGAAAATATAGTAAAAAATTTGTTATCAGTCATTTACTCTCTGTGAGTTGAAGTGGGTCAAACAGCTTCTCGTGTCATTAAGTATCACGCATTCGGCGCCCATGATACTATATTGTGACAGTAAATCCGCTTTGCATATCGCTGCTAACCCCGTTTTCACGAACGGATTAAACATGTGGAGCTTGATTGTCATCTTGTACGTGATGATATCAACGACGATATTCTACACACAACTCATATCTCCACCAAAGAACAACCGGCGGATCTCCTCACTAAAGCTTTGCCTTCTACTATTTTTACTTATTTCCTGTCCAAGTTGGGGATTCAAAATGTTTCCTCGCCAACTTGCGGGAGGGTAAAAGCAATATAACGTAATAACGTAAATGTTATTACGTTACGTTAACGTTAATATTAAGTAATATTATAATAATTATACTATTAAGTTGTCATTTACTTGTATGTAACATTTTTGTTATTAAGTTCACCTCCTTGTATAAATATCTTACACACATGATGAATAAACTACAATTTTAATTGCCTTCTTCATTCAATTGAATTCTTCCCTTTTTTATAGAGGATCAATTCTTAGAGTTTTGCTTTTTATGTGTTTTGAGTGTCTATTGCGTGTACATCTTTGGTCCGTTAGGAGCTGACAGTACTTTTTCAAGTGTGAAGCGATGCATAATTAATACTATGTCATGGCGAACATTTGTTGTCATGTTGACTTTTGTTGATGTGGCCAACACTTGTCGATGTGAATAGTAGTAGTGAATTCTAAGTAGATCAGAGGATTGCAAGCCACTTCCAACAATTGAGAACTTAGGATATCTATTTTTATACATCTTATCGTTATAAGCTTCATAATATCAACCGTTTGTGCTTTCTTTCTATCTTTTGTCCACATTTGCTTCTATTTTTCTTTTTTTTTCTAAATTTTTACAAACAACCAATAAATTGCTAACATATATGTATTACTAGCATTCTGCTTTTTCATTTATATTTTTCTCAAAAAAAACACGTTCTATAACATAGCAAGATATCTTATTTTATGATAATATCAAAATTCAAACGCATATTTGTCACGGTTAGATTGGCCAACTTTTTTCCATCTAAAATTTTTCAGTGTTAAATATTTTCTTTGGTTTTCTATTCCGGAACTTTTAATTTTAGGATTGATTCATTACCTTGGAAACAAGATTTTGAGATCTTTTGTTTTGTTTTTTACAGGTGTTATAATATTAAAATATCTCATATCGAAAATAAAAAATATTTCTAAGTGATATATATATATATACAAAGTTCATGTCTAATTCTATCTATTGTCAATTAAGTTATGACACTCAATTTATAATTTATAGGATAAAATTAATCTATAGGATAAAATTAATTTATGATTTATAAGCATCTTTAAAAATAGGACCAAAGTGAGTTTGGTTATTAACTTTTATATAAAAATTCTAAATTAAAAATGATTTAAATAAAAAACTCAGAAAAGAACATTACTTTTATTTTGGACACATATATTTCAAACCTATTTGGATATTTTATTAGGTTTAGTTCGGGTTCAATTTCTTTAATTTGTGTCGATTTTGGTTCGGTTTTTAAGTCTCTAAAATAATATATCAAAAAGATGAAAATAATCCAAAATATCAACATAGGTCTAAAAATCTAAATAAATATGGATTTAAAATAAAATAAAATAAAATATTATGTTATAACATGGGTATAATTCTAGTTTAAGTGTCTGGGTATTCTTCTTTACAAAATAAATATGTAGACTATAAATTTAAAATAATATACTACCCAATATTGTCATGACCTCAATTAATAATTGGTGATCTATAAAATGACAAGTTTTTATACTTATTTACTAGAGTCATACCATGGAAATTCAAACAAAAATGCAAATAATACTATTCGATTTTACCGTAAATTATCTATTAGAGATGAATAAAAACATTGTACTTCGGTTTGAGAGATGTCATGGACTATATGTAAATTCAATAAACATGAATCAATTTCTGTTAATCTTTGCGAAGAAAAATGCGTCTAGTTTACACTATATAATTTTCAATATATAACTATACATCAAACCAGAAATCAAACCAAAAAAACTAAACTAATTTACATAACCGGTCCAATTTACAGAAACCAATTCTAAGTCTCAATACTGAGATCTTCTTCCACTCTTCAACCAATGCTTCAGGTGGCAAGGCATTACTCTTCAAGCTTTTTTTACTCGCTTGTAAGGCAATACTCCCCCTCACGTTAGAGCATGAGGGTCTAACATTCCCAACTTGGACATCAAGTATTTAAATTGAGCTTTGTCAAAGAGCCTTTGTCATGAGATCAACAAGTTGATCTGTAGTTTTGATGTGATGAAGAGAGATAATACCTTCAGCTGTTGTATCGCGTACTGCGTGACACTCTGCCTCTATGTGCTTAGTCCGTTCATGGAAGACATGCTTTGAAGCTATGTATATTGCTTCCTTGCTGACATAGTAGAAACTTGCTAGAGCTAATTGAGTAACACCAAAGTTTTTCAGCAACCGACGAATCCATTTGATTTCATGGAGACCAGTAGCCAATGATCTATACTCGGCTTCTGCGGAGGAGTGAGACACAGTCTCTTGCTTTTTTGTTTTCCAAGATACCGGAGAACCACCAAGAAGAACCACAAAAGCACTTAGGGAACATCTTGTCAAAGGACAAGATACCAAATCAGAGTCACAGTAAATGGTCAGTGTAAGGTCTTTGTCTGATTTCAAGAGGATCCCCATTCCTAGTGTCTCTTTGAGGTAACGCACCACCCTGAGAGCAGCTTCCCAATGAGCTATTTGTGGAGTTTGCATGAACTGGGACAACATATGAACAGAGTAATAGAGCTTTGGTCTTGTGTTAATGAGATATATTAACCTCCCAATTAGGCGACAGTACTGTGTTGGATTTTCAAGCAGAGGACCATCATCAATAACCAGTTTATGGTTCTGTTCTAAAGGAGTGGAGTCATGTTTTAAGCCTAAGTTACTCGAGTCAGCTATTATATTGAGAGTATACTTTCTCTGAGACAGGAATATATCTTCTGCATTTCTACTTACTTCAACACCGAGAACATATTTAAATTTCCCTAGATCCTTCATAGAGAAACACCTTCCGAGATACTCTTTGAACTTCTGAACCAGATACTCATCATTGCCACATATGATGAGATCATCAACATATATTAAGACTCTGATTTCTCTTTCTTGGTGAGTATATGAGAAGAAAGAGTAATCTTCATAGGATTGCACAAAACCAAACCTAACAAGTGAATCCAAGAATTTTTTGTACCAGCATCTAGGAGCCTCTTTTAGTCCATACAGAGACTTTTTCAAACGGTATACTTTACCAAGATGAGTGTGTCAAAATCTTGGTTGTAACTTCATGTACACATCTTCTTCAAGGTCACTATGTAAAAAAACATTGTTTACATCCATCTGGTAAATATTCCAATTATTTGCAGCAACTAATCTAAGCAACATTCTCACAGTTGTGATTTTGACTACAGGCGCAAATGTCTCTGAGTAGTTTTCCCCTTCAATATGGTTGTTGCCAAGAACCACTAATCGAGCCTTATGGAGCTTTATTGTTCCATCAGAGTTGTACTTTGTTCTGTAAAACCACTGAGACCTAAGAGCAACTCGTCCAGGAGGTAAGTCAACTATGTCCCATGTGTGCTACACTTCAAGAGTTGTGACTTCCTTGGTCATGGCATTCTTCCACACTTTGATACGAACATCCTCACCATAGTGCTTTGGTTCTGTTTCAGCAGTTATTGCAGCCAAAAAGGCTCTTTGAGGAGCAGAGAATTGAGCATTAGATACAAAATCAGACAGAGGATATAGAGATTTATCTGATGCATTCGTGGTTACTGAGCTCAATGAAACCAGATGATTTTCTTGCTCACAAGTGACATTGTATTGAACATAGTCTTTAAGTTTTGTTGAATAAGGTTGTCTCTGTCTTTTACTTCTTCTCAGATGAGGCATAGGATCCTCTACAATAGCTGGCAAGGAACCTGCAATATCGGTCTTACGATATGCAATAACAGGTACACTTTGAATATCAATTACAATTTTAGTAGAATCAATAGATGGTATCAATTATGTATTTGTTGCATCAATTGGAGAAACGTTAGAGGTTCTCCCCCTGTCGTTGATGCCCTCAGTATTGACATCAGAAGTATCTTCTTCAGATGCAGTGATCGACACACTCGATTCTACCCAGTCTTCATCATTGTAGTAGTCAACAAACTCTTTGATCAGATGGTGTTCTTCTTCGAAAGGGAAAACATCCTCTTTAAAAACCACATCCCTTGAAACCAGAAACTCATTGGTAGATGGATTATACACCTTCCATCCTTTTTCACCAAAAAGGTACCCTACAAACACGCATAACCGACGTTTTCATCAAATTTGCTCTTGTTTCTTGACTTGTTGTGAACATAGCATGCAGAACCCAAGATCCTCAACCTAGAGTAGTCAAGAGGCTTTCCATACAAGATTTTCATATGGGTTATTCCCATTGTGAATTGCAGATCGGGTTCTATTTATAACATAGGTTGTTGTCAACACAGCTTCTCCCCAAAATTTTACAGAGCTTTGACTGAAACAGTAGGCTGCGAGCCACAATCAAGATATGCCTATGTTTCCTTTCGACTCTTCCATTTTGTTGTGGCGTGTAGACACAAGACGTCTGATGAACAACTGCATTTTCCCTAAAATAAGAGCCTAAAGACATAAATTCACTTCCATTGTCACTTCTTATCATTTTGACTGTCTTGGAAAATTGTTTTTCTGTATAAGTGAAGAACTCCTTCAGAACTCGACTAACTTCATATTTTGCAATAAGAAGATATGTCCACGCTGCTCTAGAATAATCGTCTACAATTGTAAGAAAGTAAAATGCACCATTAGAAGAGCCAACTCTGTAAGGACACCAAACATCATAGTGTATTAGCTCAAAATAATCAATTGTTTTATTCACATTTAACGGAAAAGACTTTCTCGTTTGCTTAGCTATACAACATACATCACATAATTTTGATTCAGAGTAATGGAAGAAGCAGAACCAGAATACATAGGTAAGCTACTGAGAACTGAAAAAGAAGGATGGTCACGACGCTTGTGCCACAGATTCAGATCAAATCTACTTGAGGCCAAGTGAGCTTTCACAAAACCAGCTTGATTCAGATAGTAAACTCCATTTCTTTCTTCACCTTTACCAATCTGCCTCGTCGAGAAACGGTCTTGTAACACACACATTGTGTCAGTAAACAAAGCAACACACTTTGTTTTAGTTAAAAATTTTGACACTGAGACAAGAGTGCAATTCAAAGAAGGCACATATAGAACATTAGGTACAGACAAAGTTTCTAACAGAGACATGACTCCCATATTGACAGCAAAGGTTTTGTTTCCATCTGTAAAGCCTATAGTACATGGAGAAATCTTTTCCAATTCATTCAACAGATTCAGGTTCCCAGTCATGTGATGAGAAGCCTCAGTGTCTAAAATTACATCTCAAGTCTTTCTTACCTGCCATTTTGTCAAAGTTACCATATTCCATTTTCTCAACTACAAATTGTTGAAGCATTTTCCATTGTTCAGGAGTCAAGTCTGGAAAGACAGAAGAGTTTGAAGTTGTTATGCGTGCCATAGCTGAATTAGAAATCTGGTTCTTAACCCGACCAGTGTTTTAACCACGTCCTCTTCCACTTTGCTTCCCACATTCTATCTTCTCTGATTTGTCAACCCACCAATCTGGAAATCCTACCAAGTGCCAGCAATCACACTTCTCATGGCCAGTTCTTCCACAGTTTGAGCACATTACATTCTTGTTCTTCAAGACACTTTGTTCTTGCTTGTAACCAAGAGTACACGAGTTAAAAAACCAATTGCATTTTGCTGCAATTCACGATCTTGAGTTGATGCCCATCTGTGTTCATCTCTTATCACTCTGGAGTAAGCTTCACCAAGAGTAGGTAAAGGATCCATTCCAAAGATGGCAGTACACACGTTTCCAAACTTTGAATCATCTAACCCCATCATGAATTGATGAAGTCTTTTTTTCTTCTCTCTCTTTGACAAGTTTTTTTCATTGCTCCACAGGTGCAAGAAGGCAGAGGCATAGACATTTACAGTTCTTCCCACAAAGAACACAACTGATCGTAATATTCAATTACAGATCTTCCAGTTTGTTTACAAGAAGCTACTTGCAACTGCAATTGATGAATCCTAACAGTATTACCCACTGAGAATCTTTCTATAAAATCTTTCCACAGTTGAAAAGCATCGAAGACGAAACTTACCGTGGATTTCACTTTAGGATCAACCGAGGCTCGCAAACACCCCACAACCATGGAATTGACAACCTGCCAATTTTCATAATTAGGATCATCGATGATTGGCTTCACTAAGCTTTCATTGATGAAACCAGTCTTTCTTTTTGCTTGCAGCGCATTAAGCATTTATAGGGACCATTCATTATAGTTCACACTGCTCAGCACAATCGCAGAATTTAGAGCTCCAGGATTGTCTGAGTTGGCCAAGGCATACAACGACACCACCAGAATCGTCATCGGAACCGCTCCATAAATCATTGTCCCTGCAACTTGCTCGGCCATTTCGATCGAGAATTGATCACAATCTTTCAGCGGAAGCTACAAAGATTCTTCACGAAGCTATGATACCATGTAAACTCAATGAACAAGAATCAATTTCTGTTAATATTTGCGAAGAAAATCACATTCAGTTTACACTGTACAATCCCTAATATATAACTATACATCAAATCAGAAATCAAACCAGGAAAACCAAACTAATTTACATAACCGATCCAATTTACATAAACCAATTCAAAGTCTCGGTACCGAGATCTTCTTCCACTCTTCAACCATTTCCTTCACGTGGCAAGACATTATTCTTCAAGTTCTTTTTACTCTGTAGGGCAATACTATATAAAATTGATTTTGTTTATATGTATAATAATGACTCAAGAGTTTGTTGACCGAAAACTAAAATAACCAAATAGATTATGACCTCAAAGTTTTAGTTCGTTCATACTGAACTTAATTAAGACAAAACAATATGTTGTTATATCGTTTTTCTTTTAGATTATTATTATATTAAAAGAACTACACACATTATACACGCATTTGACATTTCTTTGCATCACATAAATTTTTAAAAAATATAAGATAAACTAAAACGAGGTCTTGAGGGAAGCTTAAATATTACTATAACGAGAGAAAAAATCATGTAACCAAATATAATAATTATGAAATTGATTTCCGGCATTACATAATCATTAATTGGTCTGGTAAAATGTCTCTCTACTCAACTTTTTTCTTGTTTATATCAATAACCAAAGAAGAAATCAAGAAAATTCCTCATAATGTAAGAAACGTAACAGATTCGACTTAATAATAAAAATGTTGTTTTGTAATACACAATTGAATAAGTTAAATCGATTTAAAAAGTGGTCAATTAGGTAATCAGTAGTTAATTAAAGAAAGAAATTGAATAAATCCAAGCACCGGCCAAAATGAATAGAGCGTCGGCTGCACTGGGGACTTGTGTGCGTGTTAGGTCGCACGTGCCATAAGTGTCGGTGCCTGCCCGTTCGATAGTCTGTCGAACGAGATTATAATAAGTACGAAGTCAAAAAGAAAAATAGAGAGTAGAAAAGCGAATTTCTGATTTTTCTAGTACCTCTATAATATTAATTATTATTTGTATTTTTTATTTAACTCCTATTATATATACATCGGAATATTTTTTTATAATGTATATATTAGACGATTTTATATGCATTGAACTAAAAAAAATTTAGGTTATATAATTTTATTTGAAAATTAAAATTCAAAAGCAAACATGAATGATTATTCTTACATTTTTTCTCATATATATATACATATATAGTACTGTTATCTTCACCCAAAAATAAAAGAACACATAAAGAAGCAAACCCTTTTTTTTTTGTATGTAGCAAAATCTCTAACCAATTATTCTCACAATAATGTTTTTCTGAAAGACATTGATAATCCACAGTTTTGAAAACAAACATGAAATATTTGTAGTTTTCTTTCAATATATATAACATATGTAATACTGTATTATCTTTTTCCTTTAATTATTTTCGTGTTTTGTTTTCAATGTTAGAATTATTTTAGTGTTTTGAAATGCTGATAACCTTTTAATTGTTATTTAATGGTGAGACTGAAAATGAGCTATGGTCCAAAGAAATGATTTAATAAAATGCCATTAAATATACCTACAACCAAAGCTACCAAGTCATGTAGAACTATCGAGTTATGAGTTGCTGCTAGGGACAGAACATGGACTTAAAACCAGGATGGATTTGTATTACCAGTAATGAAGGTGCATTCACATTTGGCTTCTTTAATTAATTTAATTCTATCATTTATTGGCCATATGGTACGATGATGGTCAATAAGAATATAATACGTAGGACTGTTCAATGTACTAGTTTGTAAATTAAGATGCCACATGCCATACCAAAAGTATGACCTATTCTTTATGTTCAAATTAATATTTAGTTATCATGTAACGAGAAAATAGTTTGGAGAATATATTAAACAATTTCAAAATATAAAACAATACTCCCTTCTTTCTCTTTTTCATAGTATGATTTTTAAGTCAGAAATATAATGATTAATTGAAGGAAAGACAACTAGAGTTGACTGAGACTTTAAAACTGGCAATTAGTACGTATTCTCATTTTAATTACATTTTTAATAAATAATTATTTATTATAAAATGTAAAATACTAAAACTCTTACATTGCATGGTTTTAACGTTTTTAAAAATTATATTCTGGAATAGATGGAGAATAATTTAATATTTAGTCAAGTAAGTTTAATCAATGAGAAAATTACTGCATAGTATACATAATCGTAAAATATTAAGTAAAAATAAATAATTCTTCTAAAATTTTCATAAAAAATATTAGAATGCAAGCTTTCGTTCACAGGTCAGTTGATTCAATTGTTTAACAATAACAAAAAATCAAAAAATGGTCGTGGTTGCTATTCAGTTATTTGCTTTCATTTGGATTATTAAATATTTTATAATGTAATTTTACTATTTGAATTTGAATATAATTTGGTTTGGATTTTTGGTCATTTAAATGTAATTAAAATAATTACGTTTTAATCATATTTAAAATGTATTTTATTTATTTAATAAATGTATTTATTTATTTAGATTTTAGTTAACAGTGTGATCTGGTTTGAAATCAGATAATTTCTTGCTAAAATATATATATGTTGTTCGAAATAATTTCAATTCTTATTTAGATTGATGAAATTTGTTTCCATATAAAAAACTCTTTGCTGAGAAAAATCAACGGTGGGAGATGGCTCGGTGATGAAGAGGGACACGTGTAGAGAGGATAAGAAGCAGATGGTTAAGAGCAAAACGTAGAGTAGTTCAACGAGTCAATGATTGGATCCATTTTTTAATTTCCCACGTGGACGACTGCACGTAACTCATCTTCTATTCGTCTACCTGCACCTCGTCGTACATTAACATTTCCCAATTTCGTCATTACTTATACCTTTGGCTTTATATATATACATGCGTATTCAAGCCAGTACATGCTTTCTTATTTTTATTTTTAATTCTTGCTGGTTTAGTTGTATTTTTCTTTTGGCAAATTTTCTGATTGGATTAACATAAAGTATTTACAAAGAATAAAAAAAGACGATGGTTTTATAATTCTAGATTTTTTTTTATAACTAGATATTCTAATTGTCAGGGTAACACACAATGCATATGTTGTAGGGTGAATTAATTTTCTTATAGAGTATTCTCTGTTTTAAGTGTTATACAAATATCGTAAAGAATAAGGTTGTCAAAAGTTTCGAAGAAACGGAAAGTGGGTATTTGAGAAAATGGAATAATAGATTTTAACTACATTTTCACAATGAAACATTCATTACATATTTAAGGGAGTAGCTTGCTAGTTGCTACGTTGGCCCTAGAGGAAACTTCATCATTTATTTAATACACAAACAACCAGTGATAATGAGATCGGTTAATTATAATTTTTTTTTGTCAATTAGTTTTTAAATCTCACTCTTATTATTGCAAGTAGGGGATTCCATCCTGGTGCCTTGAGAATTTGTAAAGTGACAAAACCACTAGGCCACCTGTCCTCGGCGGTTAATTATAACTTTGTTTTCATAGATTATGTGGTTCATTTAGAAGAGACACTTTAACTAAATACTCCATTATAAAGATTCCCGAGAGATGGTTATAACTTACACTATATTTATGGTAAACAACTTCACTCCTAAATATATATTTTGTAAATGACTCTCTTAAATATTTAGGGCACTAATATCTTTTCCCCTACACCATAATATTTTGATCTAAAAACGTGAAAATATCTTTTTTTTTTAATGGAAATATTATTTAAAATAAAATAATTTATCGTCAGAAAACAAATTGAATTACTGTTGAAAAATTTAAGTTATGAATGAGACCGTTGTCCCTCCAATGATTATTTGTTACCAAAAAAATATTATTTTGACTATCATTTCATTTAAAATGAGGAAAATAATATAATTATAATTATAACTAATATTAGATAAATTATACTGAATGGCACTCAATAACTTCATATTTGCAAAACTTACAACGAAAACAAATAGTAATTTGTTTCTTTTAAATACCACAATATCCTGACTCTATAGTTTACTACTTATTAATGATAAGCATTGTTAATAATATTATTGTCAGTTTATAATTTATGTTGTATGGTTATCTCCAAATTTGTTGTGATATATTTATAATTATTTTTCTAAATTCTCTATTACCAATCTACACAAATAGTCTATACTTTACATTATATCGTTAATTATATCTATGTAAAATACGTTATTATTAGATTAGTAACCCTTATTATTTCTTTTCTTTCTTTCAGTTATTTATATATTTTTTATTTTGACAAATAAAATATTATGAATCTAAATTAATTTCTATTTGCAAGTGGCATTTAGCCTAGCGGCAGGTGGTAAGTCCACAAGAGGCATGCGCACTTGCATATCCGGGTTGAGTCTTCCCACTTACATTTCTATGAATTTGGCTAATGGACCGGCTATTTGTGGCCCAATGTTGACAAAAAAAAATTAATTTATATTATATGCAAAACATAAAAAAAAAAAAAGGCAATACCGTAAATGATATACTTAATTATGAAGTTTTCTCATTGTCAGATTCTTAATTTTTCAAAATATTATTTAAAATAAAACTATATGTTTGAACATCGTTTCATATGAAATGAAAAAATAATATAATTATAATTAATTATTATTAAATGTTCTAATTTTCAAATTATTATTGTGTCACTTTGTAAAATAGTAAACCAATGAAAGCCCAACGACAAAAAAAATATACTCCGACAAAAAAAAAGACTATAGATATATATACAATTAAATGTATGTGTATATGTATGTGATGATATATAAAATCACAAGCACAAGGGCTGAATTAGCTGGCCACTCGTTATCATTGGTTTCTTTGTCTTAAATAATTATTATTTCCATTTTTTTCCCAAAGGAGTTCTCTGAAACTAGGAACTCGAACAGGGAATCCGGATGCTTTTCTGAGATTCTACTCTTTCCTAATCAACTCGTTTTCCAAACCGATTTTCTCGGGAAAACAAAAAATACATTTTTACTTGAGAGAAAAACTTCCGAGAGGAGATCTGAAGTCAATTTAGATTCTTCAGATTGAAGCTCAAAAGAAGCAGGAAGAGAGAGAGGTTTTGTTTGAGGATCAGAAAGGTCTCTGCTTTGATAGTTGTGGTTACACGTGGCGTAATGGTTTTGGAGTGGTGTTGATGATTGATCCAAGTCCCAGATTTCATGTAACATTCTTCTTCTGTCTTCCAATGTCTTTGTCTTGTTTCTGATTACTTATCTCTCTCGAAGTTACTCAGATCCGTTTGTTTTCTCTAGAGATATAATTAGTTTACTTTAAAAAAAAAAAACAAGATGATGAAGATGATGAGAACCAAACCGACAAATCTTCCGGCGGCGACTAATGGCGGCAGAGGTTCCGGCGGCGGTGGCGGCAGGGAGTCAGGCGGTCATGATTGGGAAATGAGACCCGGTGGAATGTTGGTTCAAAAACGGAACCCGGATTCGGATCCTGCCGGACCTCCACCTCCTCCAATGATCAGAGTCAAAATCAAGTACGGTTCTGTGTACCATGAGATCAGTATAAGTCCTCAAGCTTCATTTGGTGAGTCTCTCTCTCTGTTTAATTTGGAAATTAGAATGAATCAGAGATTTAAAGGTTGGAGATTTATGTGTGGAAGATTCTGATTTTGGTTTTTGATGCAGGGGAGCTAAAGAAGATGTTGACTGGACCAACGGGTCTTCATCATCAAGATCAGAAGCTAATGTACAAAGAGAAAGAAAGAGATTCAAAGGCTTTCCTTGACGTTTCAGGAGTAAAAGATAAATCGAAGATGGTGCTTATGGAAGATCCAATTAGCCAAGAGAAACGCATTTTGGAGATGAGGAAGATTGCCAAAACTGAAAAAGCCGCTAAAGCGATATCAGACATAAGCCTCGAAGTTGATAGGCTCGGTGGACGTGTAATGCCTCGCCAAGCCTTTCTCTACTTTAGTTTTGAAGGTTTGTTATTTTGATGAATTCGCAGAAGGTTTATGTTGAATTTTTTTTGTGTAGGTTTCGGCGTTCGAGATGGTAATTAAGAAAGGAGGAAAAATTGCAGAGAAAGATCTTGTAACAGTGATTGAATTGTTGATGAATGAATTAATCAAGTTAGATGGGATTGTGGCTGAAGGAGATGTGAAGCTACAAAGAAAGATGCAGGTATGAATCAAAACCATCTCAGGGACTAAGGATTGAACTTGAATGTTCTTTAGTTGTAACATTTGGTTTCTATGTACATTTGCAGGTGAAGAGAGTGCAGAATTATGTGGAAACACTCGATGTTTTGAAGGTGAAAAACTCCATAGCTAATGGACAGCAGAAACAGTCAAGTGCTCAGCAACTTGCACCAATACAAGAACATAACAATGTAGAGAGGCAAGAACGGAAACCGATAGAATCACTCATGGACATGCCAATACAATACAAGGAGAAGAAGCAAGAAATTGAAGAGGAGCCGAGGAATTCAGGATCAGGACCATTTGTGTTGGATACTTGTACTAAATGGGAAACATTTGGTCATCATTCGGCCGCGAAGCCATTGAGCTCGACTACTACAAACAATCATGCGATTCCACCCAGGTTCAACTGGGAATTCTTTGACTGAAAATGTCATATTTTGTGATCATTTTTCTTTCTTTTGGCTTGTATGCTGTGTGGAGGCTCTTTTTTTCTCTTTTCATCATCATGATTCTTTTGATGTACTTAGATTTTTGTGTGGTGTTTGTTTGTGGTTCTGGGAAATAAACAGAGACGCTACTAAGAAGTGATTATGAAAAATCTGTGATTCATTTGTGTCGAGTTACTTTTGTTGCAAGGGACTGATACCTTCTCTGCCGAGGAGAGGGTTTCTTTCTCGCTCTGTCGGTTTGTTTTTTTTCTTAACGTTGAAAAATTTAGAAAAAAGTAGACAATGAGTGGGTCTTCTAAGTCCTAATATCATTTCAGGCTGAAAAATAAAAAGTTAAAAAATCTCTCTTCTCATCTTTTGTCAATAAGACAATATATACTTTTCTTTTCAGAACGAGGCAAAATCAGACATATCTAAGGTGGGCCATTTAATGTATAGTGAGGAGAAAATAGAGCCAAATTATTCTTGGTTATTTTTGGTTAAGTTGTGTTCAAATGAAAGGTAATGGATATTTGGTTCCAGAAATATGAGTGAGTACAAATACAGTGAGATTTGACACATCGATCCAAAAAAAACAACATACTGCTAGCCTCTCTTTATGCAATTCAGATCCTATCTTTAAATGTCTTTTGAGATGTTAATTTAAATTACAATCTCTAAAACTAATTCTCTTACCATTTTAAATGTCATTTTTAGATGTACTAGAAATCATAAATTTGTAATTCAAAACTAATTAGTTTCAGTCAGAGAAAAACCAACACATTGAATGTTTGTTGGTGTTTGGGGGAGGGTTATGTGTATACTAATGATCTAAGAAAAGTAAGGATGGGTGTGGCTGTTGGGAAAAGTCTACAACTTTCGAGGAATGTGATATTGTGATGTGATCTCTAGGCTTCACCTTTCGTGTCGCTTACCGCATAGAGGCATGTCGTTTTCATAATTTCATTGTAGCCGTGGTTACTTAGACGCTCCTTCTTCTTTCGTGTCCACTCCAAATCATTTCTCTGGTTTGCCATTTTTAAGAAGTTGAAAATCATTCTAGTTCTTATCAACTATATATATCAAAACTGGCTTAATTACCTTTACCATTTGTTAGATGGGTTTCAATATTTTATTGAATGATGAAATTTAATGGATTTATAAATCTTTGCAAAATCATGTCACTAAATCACTAATTTCAATATCACCGTTATATCATTCATATATACTAGTTAAAAATATTATTTATTTATGCATCGGGTTTTGAACATTTTCTAATATAAGTGGAAGAAAAAAAGATTTTAGGATGTGGGTTTGGTTAACCACAAAAGATCCATTTAAAGACGTCCTTTTTTTTTACGTCGTTTGATGAATCGAGTAAGAAGTGGGTTGGCGTCCATTTAATAACCGACATGATTAATATTTGTTTATAATAAAAGTAAAATAATTCATCGTTTTGAAGAATACCTGGAAGATATTTTCAATTTTCGGAAAATTCAAAAAACTCAACTCGAGTCTCGAATAGTATTGACTCGACACAAGTCTCATATGAAATAAACTGAACCGTACCTGATAAATACGCGAACGATTTTTATATCACGAAAATTTGAGTACCAAATCTGATCAGGTAAAATCCAAAATATTTTTAATATTTTAAAATAATTATATATATAAACTTTTAAGAGAAATTTGAATGTATAATCAGTTCAATATTCATATTTAAGCAAATGGTCTCACCTATAATACTAGACTACTATGTATAATATCATGACCGAAATGCTCCTATGAAAGATGAATGTAATATGTGTGAAGTTCTTCAGACACACACTTATTATAATTCTAACAGTGAAATGTTAACAAAATACGCTACATTTATATTTAATACTTAACTTTCAACACCCATTACTTAAGTTATCTGGTATATATATTGTATTAAATTTAACATCAACCAGTTAGTAGCAGCTAACTGAAATAGGTTCGGACATAATGTTTGGATTTATCCAAACATGAACCCGACCCAAAATAAAAGAAACCAAACCGAAGTAAAATCTATAAAATATATGAACGGATTGTACATTGTGAGAGCGCGGGTATCCAAACTCGATTGGGTGAAACCCAAAAACGGATATCCTAAATATCTGAAATATATAATATATTTACACAAATATTTATGTATATTTCTAATTAAAAATCTAAATAAACTAATCGATTTATAATCAGTATAACAAAAAAATAAATAAAAATAAATATTTTAATTAAATTGTGATTTTTAAGATTGTTTTCTAAACTTTTGAAAATATTTTGATTAAAAATTTAGTTAAAAATTAAAGTATCTGAATCCGATCCGAAATAGAGTATTTTATAAGAACGGAATCTGACCTGAACCCTCACAAATATCCAAACGAGTCTTATATAGGCAAACTCAAAATACCTTAAATCCAAAAAACTCGGCCGACCAGATCCAGTTACCCGAATGCCAAGAGCCAAACTGAACTGCTAACTCAACAATTAATATAATATTCTACTACATGTTACATTTAGCAGTTAACTCCAACACTCATTAACTATGTTATCTGATATGTACTTCATAGACACGTAACATATTATTTCCTTGCTATATTTACATTTAACAGCTACCAGTTTTAGCAGTTAACAGAAACTGCTAACTCAACATTTAATAGTTAATTTCAACTCTCATTACCTATGTTATCTGCTATGTTTTTCCTGCACATGTAAACATATTATTTTCATGCTATATTTACATTTAACAGTTACCAATAACTAACAGTTAACTGAAACTACTAACTTAACGGTTTATATAAGAATCTGATATATTTACATTTAATTGTTAATTTTAACATCCATTACCTATATTATCTCTTATGTACTTCCTACACACATATTATTGTATTACCTACTAAATATTATTTTATTAACATATTATTAACATGTATCATTTAATATCGTTTTAACACTTAATACATATACTCTTAACACTTAATAACTATGAAATCAGCTAACATGCCGGAGGAACGATTTGGACCACCCTAAACAAATTAAAAAATAATGTCCTTTTATTAAAAATTAAAAATGATATAAAAAACAT
>JAKUCM010004072.1:0-48340 GCA_023374145.1 Lepidium sativum
TTAGTTTTAGATTGGAAATTATGGACTAATAAAATTTTATTGTAGTAGTTAAGCTTTGTCCTAAAGATGGTTTTTGTAATAATTTCCTAATCAATGAAGTTTTTCCTTTTACTATATTTCAACTACATATACGAGCAAACGAAGACCAACTAAGGAGTAAAAGCTCAAGGCCTAACTTATTCATAATCCAACATTAAAAAGTACGAATAACTAACCTATTTATGAATTGAAGAACATTAAAAGCAGCAATGAAGCGTATGTCACTCTCCACTGAAAAGGACAGGGTCACTGAAAATAAAAATAGAAGGATATCAACAGTCACATCAAAGCAAAAGAGATCTCTAACTTGGACTCCATTTTGTACACTGGAAAATCTTTTATTACCAACCAAAGATCTCTCTACTCTACATAATGATCACCATTTACAACAATGGCCATCTATGAAAAGTTCATGACGTAAGTAAACACCACTAAGCTTTCATGAAAAGATTCTCCCCGTGTGACTTATCTCTTCATCAAGGTTCTCCAAACTACGAAGCATTAAGTAAAGAGTGAGAATCGACTTCTTATATACGGACTGAAAATAATATGAGCTTCTTCAGAAATTTCCTTCAAGTATAACTAACCCTAAAAGATGGCTCAACTTCTCAGACAAAACAAGTCCTGACGGGAACAAGCAAGCAAGCTAAGAAGATTCTATTACAGATCACTATGAAGAAAATTATCACAGTAATGCTCTAATGAAAAGGAGAAGGGAAATATCAAATAATCACCAATACCATAGCAACATATTCCTGGTTGGGATAATCACAACGGTTGATCCTTCCAACGAGAGAGATAGGAATTCTAAAAACATAATATCTTCTAGATAATGCAAGAATTTTCACAGAGTAATCCTAAACATCAGAGACAAATCCACGGCTCAACAAAATTCCAGACTCCAGCTAAAAACCCTAGAAGAGAACAGAAATGGAAATCGACACCGCAAGTGCTTAGAATTGAACTCTAAGAGCGAGCGAAAATGAAAGAGGCGGAAGGAAAAACTGACCGTAACTGAGAGATAGTTGTCGAGAAATTGATTGCCAACCACTTCTCTCCGGGCACTGTGTGGGATTCGGAAGTGGAGAATGCAAATCCCAATTTTGTCGCAAAAAGCCCCAATCGAGTTTTGCCACTTCATATTTTTGGTACCCGCCAAACCACAACTGGTTATGTGGAAACCGGAGCCCATTAATCAAATAGTTAATGTTCCTAAGAGGCCTTGGTGAGAAACAGACATTAGCCCTTGTAAGGCTACGATAAGGCCATCCAACCCAATAGTTTGTCAAATTTATTTCTTTGAAGAAGTTAAGATAAAGAACGGATTCTTTCTTCTTTTTTTTCTGATAAAGTCCATGTCGCTTGGTTACAGAAACAACAAACCATGCTACAAAATATTGCCTGAAAACGCCATGGTGTGTGCTTTAAGTGCCAGAGACAAAATGCCTCACACACCAACGTGCATTGCTAGAGAAGAATTCAAAAGGATGTTTACTTGTAGTCATCACAGGCTTTGCTTAAATCATTTGGAATCATCATCGTCCTCGTCCTCCTCCTCCTCGTCATCATCGTTACTGCCGGAATAATGCTTCCGGTCCTCCTGTCTCAGCTGCTCTTCTCTATGCCTCATCCTCCGAGAAATCCGAGTCTCGTAATCTTTCTGAACTTTGTCCATTATAGTGTCAAAACCTGGGACTGTACTCTCTAGCTTCTGACCTACTCGAACACTGAGGTTGTAGAAAATCCGGAACAGTCTCTGCGAAAAGGAAATAAAGAAACAGATGATCGATCAGGAGGAAACAATGAGAGTCAAAATTCCACATGTCTGTGGAACTATCACCGAAAGCATTGTTAAAATACTTTTACGAGAGGGTTTTATCGAAAACGTAAGGGAACATTGCGAAAACAACACAATCAGGAGGAAACTTACCATGACACTCCTATTCCATTCTCTGATGTAAGGAGGACCAGTAGTGTAGGTACCAAGTGGCTCACGGTACCACTCTCCTCCATAGCTGATCTGGTCCATAGCTTGCTCTATGCTTATCACTTCCCATGGCCTTAGCCCGGGTATTACTTTCGCCAACTCTTGTCTACAATCAAAAATTTATACTTTCAGAGAAGAATCAAATCCATTTCGGCTAACAACTCAAAAGGTGTTAAGGATGTATAATTTAATACCTTAGTTGTTTAGGGATGAACTTGTTCGGCATGTGATCAGATTCTAGTACTGTTGTTAACTCAGACCCACTGGCCCAGAGAAACAGAGCATGGCTGGGAGTTCTGACTCCAGGCCAAACACCATTGTTTGCTTCGAGCACTGCCATGTCACGTTTCTTACTCTCAATGGCTTCCTTTTGGAGCTGCTTGTATGTTTTTGGCTCTCGTCCCTTTAGAGCAACCCATGGCGGAATTCCCTTCTGGAGTTTGTGTAGGAAAGCAGTTGCCGCTGCTCCAAGCCTCACTGAAAAATAAACACCCGGGTTAACAAAACTAACAACTAAAATCCTGGGAAGCTGAGGCAAAATTATAATTATTCAATCAAATAATTTCTCTAGGATCTCAAATTTTCCCATACACAGACCTTCCCAAGTGGCAATTGCAGGTTCCAAACCGTAAATCATGTGAATAGGCGCCCATTCATCCATGTCCTCACCCCAAATGAAAGTATCTCTGTCAATTATCCCAGCTCCATAAGCCGTCTTAAGGGTTATAAGCTCACAAGGACCTCTGGAACGGCCTAGTCGGTCTTTATACCACCAACCACCGGTTTTCATGATGACTACAATCTCGAAACACAGAGAGCAAACAAAAGGTTACTGATCAAACGACAACAACAACAACAACAAAAGCATACGACTTTCATCATATTCCTGCAAGTTCAACATTACAACAGGCGCAAGCTGAGATCCTTGAGCCGAAATACATGCAATGTAAAATGCAGAACCATATGAACTCGTGCAAACACAAGAAACTTGAGTATACAATTCAACAACATTATGAAAAACGAGCTTAGAATTAGAGAGCAACCCGTTGGCTCATGGATTAACACCTGCGGACCTAACTCATAGACACAGAATAAGGATGAAAGCACTCACAGTCATAATAACGCTTCTCGAGCCGTTTGTAACCAATAGCCTGAGCAACGTCAATAGGTCGACCCGGCGGGTAAGGGCGCTGTCGGAAACCCCAGAGCCCAAAGAGGAACTGTTTCATGAAATCCCAAAACTTATCATCACTCTCTTCCTTTGATTTTATCGCCTTCCTTGGCATCGGCCTCCCGTCGAGGCCTGGCACACGAGGCACGGCTCGCCAGAAATCCTTGTCTTCTTTACGATAAGGCGTGTCGTTATCCTCGAGCTCCATATTGTTCAAATCGTCCGCAATCTCCTCGGCGCGAGTCATAAACTGAACCACAGGACTCGCTCGAAATCTTTCCCACCATTTCTCTTCAGCTTCAATTTCTTCTGTGCTCGGATTCTCCTTCTTCTCGAAAACTGGATCTTCATTGAGAATTTTTTCGACTTCCGGAGCGTGCCTGTAATCCGGTATGTTTTCGCACTCCCATAAAAACTGTGCAGCCATTTGCTTGTACGGTCCAGGTTCGTCGGTCTCTGTTTCGGGTTTTTTGGACTTTTTGGAGAACTTAGATACTCCAATCGAGGCAAAATTCGGAGACTGCGACTTGGGAAAGAAGGAATCAGCGAGCGAAACAAAATTGATGGAAGGGACTGGGTTTGGGGGTTTCTCGAACCAATTTTGGAACGGATTGAAGTTTGTCGATGACATTGTAGAACACAGTCGTTCTGCACCAAACAAAAAAACTAGGGTTCAGAGTTATACTCGCTGATGTTCTGAGATAGAGAAGGAAATATCGGTAAGTTCAGGGGGATTAGATGTTGAAGACGAAGTGTGACTGACCCAACCCAGCAATTAATAAACATCACAGCGTTTAAAAATTTAGAAAAAGAACTACATGCCGTTTATAAGAAATAAAAACAATGCCGCATCGAACGTTTTAACGTCACAACGCCGTAGATGCCTTGTAAGATAATAAAGGCATCAACTAATCTTTGAAACAGCTTTTACGTTTTGGGGTCTTGCTTTGCTTGTTTAATGAGACTGAAGAATAAAGCAAAAGTCTCTGTTATTTCATCTTCTTGTTCTTCCAATCAATGGCATCAAATCAGAGGCTTCTCAGGTTCTGCATCACAAGCTTCCTTTGTGTTTTATCTCAGTCTTCAGGCCAAAAAGTCACACTCAGTCTATACTATGAAGCTCTCTGTCCTTACTGTGCGGATTTCATCGTTAACCACTTGCCTAAGATCTTTGAAACCGGCTTAATCTCAGCCATTGATCTCCAGCTCATTCCATGGGGCAATGCAATTATCAGACCAGATGGCACCATTCTCTGCCAGGTCTTGGACTCTTCTTGCCTTGTCCTAACTTTTCCTGTACATAAAGATTAAGACATAGAATTAAGGCTTTGTGCTGCTTTGTTTTCAGCATGGCGAAGCTGAGTGTGCACTTAACACAATACATGCTTGTGCAATAGATGCGTATCCTGATGTGGTAAGTCTCTAAACAGGTAAAAACTATGAAAGCTTCTCAGGATATAAATAATAAAAGAGCAATACTACCATAGAATCTCCATATAAAGGCCTGACTTGTTGATATTAATCTTGCAGTTGAAGCATTTTGGATACATCTATTGTACAGAACGACTAGTATTGGATAACAAGCTTGAAAAATGGGGGGATTGTTTCGAAATGGTTGGATTGAGCAGAGATGCGCTCGATTGTTATATACATGGATACGGAAACAAGGTAAAGCCTGCTCAGAGGAAAGTATAAGAGTTAACTTACAAAGCCAAAACTAAAAAAGTAAACAAATGTGCAATTAACAATGACATTTGTGTGCAGCTTGAACAAAGGTATGCTGAAGAAACGTCAGCACTTTATCCAACACATAGATTTGTGCCATGGGTGGTTGTGAATAACCAACCACTTGAAGAGGTTAGTCCTATGAATTAAGCTGACTTTTAAGATTAAAGGAGAACCCAAACTTTTAATATCTGAGTCTTTGCTTCACAGAACTACCAGAACTTTGTCATGTATGTATGCAATGCTTATGGAAGCAGCCAGTTGCCAGAAGCATGCAAGATCCTCAACCATTCAATGGAGACACTAAGCAGGTTCAATAGTTCAGTGGAGAAGCTAAGTAATAGTCCCCAAGTTTGCTATTCTAACACAAACATATGAACCCAATATCTTTATGTCTTTAAGATGGTTCTTTTTTTTTTCTTTTTTTTTGTGTCACTAAACTTGTCTTTCAGATGGTTCCATAATATTAAAATTGTTCTAAAGGGACAATATTTCACAACATTTAAATCACATGTATAAAAAAATTCAAAATAAGTTTCTTTTTGGTTTATTTGAGCAAAAAAGCACATTGTTACTATATCAAATTTTGTATAAGATCAATTGCTACAGTCTAAGGAGAACATATATTTTAAAACTATATCAATATTGTAAGGAAATCAATATTATATTTCCTTTTTTTATAGTTAACTATAAAAAAATGATCAAGAGATAATCAATATTATTACACTTAATATGAATATATACACAGACTTATCTAATAATTACAGAAACATAATATACACTTTACATAATTAATTATGTGATTTGCTAGTTATTCCTTGATAGCCCCCATAAGATAGAGATGGTCTTGGCCAATCCAATCTTATTTGTCATATCAACAAAAGGTGCACGAGTAAGAGGCTTAGTAAGTGCATCTGCCAATTGATGTTTAGATGAGACATGAGATACACAGAGGACATCTGATGTGATTTGATTCGTGAGTGAAAGACGGGATTGACGCACAAGTACGTGGCACCTATATTATCACAAAACATTATCGGAATCTCTAGAATCTTGATACCCAGTTCAGTGAGAAGAGACTTGATCCATTGTAATTCAGCGGAAGCTTTTGCAAGAGACCGGTACTCCGCCTCTGTCGACGACCGAGCTACGATTTTCTGTTTTTGTGATGACCACGATATCGAATGCTTATCAAGGTAAATGATATATGAATTTGTGCTAACATAATCATCTGGATCTCCTGCCCAATCAGCATCTGAGAAACCATATAGTGAAGTGGAGTTGCCTTTGCTGAAGTAGAAACCATGAGATTGTGTGTCAGCCAAGTATCTAAGTAACCGCTTAGTGGCATTCCAATGATCACATGCATGAATTGTGATAAGCGGTTGACGGCGAGAGAGATATCGGGCCGAGTAAAAGCCAAATATTGAAGGCTACCTATCGTTGCTCTGTATTCTGAAGGATCTGAGAGTTTAGCACCAGCATGTAGGGACATTTTAGGAGATGATGCCATATGAGTAACTACCGGCTTGGCGTGTAACAAATTAGTGCGTGTAAGAAGTTCTATAATGTATCTCCGCTAAGTGAGATGTAAACCAGAGTCTACGCGGTAAGCTTCAATGCCCAAAAAGTAATGCAAATCAGTTGGATCTTTTACAGAGAATCAATTCGCCAACATAAGAAGAGTGTTGTTTATCAGAACATCATTGTTGCATGTCACGATGATATCGTCTACATAAACAAACATGTAGACAAAACTTGTTCCACTCT
This sequence comes from Lepidium sativum, assembly GCA_023374145.1. Taxonomy (NCBI): domain Eukaryota; kingdom Viridiplantae; phylum Streptophyta; class Magnoliopsida; order Brassicales; family Brassicaceae; genus Lepidium; species Lepidium sativum. Next base: position 6,693 of record JAKUCM010004072.1, read on the forward strand.
TGAGGATAAACATGGAGGCATCTGCAAGAGAATTAATGAAACCAGCAGAGAGAAGGTGATTTCTTAACTCCTGATACCAAGCGCATGGGGCTTGTTTGAGACCGTATAAAGCTTTGTGTAATTGAAATACATGATTTGGCCGATCTGCATCAACGAATCTAGGAGGTTGCTTGACATAGACTTCTTTGGTTAAGGTGCCATGAAGAAAAGTATTGTTTATATCAAGCTGTTTTATCGGCCAAGACTGAATGATGACAACATCAAGAATCAATCAAATTGTAGTTGATTTTTATAACCGGACTATAAGTCTTTTTGAAGTCAATACCATGTTGTTGAGTATAGCCTTGTGCGAAAAGTCTGGCTTTAAACATGTCAAGAGAACCATCACATTTATATTTTATTGTAAAAATCCATTTTTGTACCTATAATATTCTTATTTGCATCTGGTGACACCATGGACCATGTGTGTTGGTCGACAATAACATTTAAATTCATTTTAAATAGCTTCATTCTACTGGGGATCAGATAACGTTTGTGTGATGTTGTGTGAGGTGTCTCGATGGAAGATGAAGCCGTCAATACATCTCGTGTATTTGGTTTAACAACACCTGCTTTACCACGCGTTTTCATTCTGTGACTGTATTGAATTGGTGGATCTGTTTGTGTATTCAGACTGGACTCAAATGATGGCCCAATTGTGCTTTGGGCCTATTGTACCTCAAGTGACCGAGAAGCCTGTTGGATCTGATCTGAGTTTTGGGTCTCAGGAAGTTGTTGGGTATTTTCTGATCTAAGCTGAGGAGAAACTAATTCAGTCGGTGGTCCACATTCAACATGTGGAGACAATGGTTGTGGATTTTCTAACATCAACAACGATGGATGGTGCACATCGGCGGGGGGAGAGGGCGATGCTGGTGCCATATTTGATGATGGAGCAATCAGTGGTGAAGAAGCTTTCAGTGGTGACAGAGATATCAATGGTGACAGTGAAGTCGTTGTTTCAACGATCCCATTAAGGCGAAGTCCAACATCCTTCGATGGTGCTATGAGTGACGAAAGAGGAATATATGTGGTTGGTGGATTGAAAGAGGAAACAATTTTGAATGAAGAAGAAGAAAAATGAACAGTGATTTTTGGATAAGGAAATTGTGTTTCATCAAATCGTACATGTCGTGAGACATATATACGATCAGAAAGAGGTTCCCAACAGAAATATGCACTTTAACAAGCCCTTCTTCCTTTGCCAACAGAGAGTCTGTTTGGTTAGCCTCTAAGGCATCTTGAACGATTTTGATTTCCTTCATTTCTGCAACACCACATCTCTATGTATATTATGCTCCATGAACAATGTAAGAATTCTTGAATGCTTGGATGAGCTACTTGCATCAACCCTGAATTCATTTTCAAAACCCAAACCTCTGCAGATCCAGCTAGCATGATCACCTTCTGCATGAGTTTCAAACAAAGCTAGCATATCCATCACATATTGTATCTCTCGTCCAAAACTGAGTTTATCCCCCCCCACCCCAACCTGCACTCTGGTTTACATTATGATCTTCCATAACATTTGTGTCCAATAGATTCTCGGGACTACTATTAGCAATTCTCGTGGCTGCGGAGACTTCAATGTCCAAAGGCACAAGTTCAGAGACCTCCGACATCACTCCACTATATCTCCCAGGGTCACCAAGATCCAGGCGTATACATTTACCCAACTTCTCTAACGGTATAACATCACTTGCTGGACCAAAAACGAGACCTCAAGAAGGTCTCAATGGTTTGTGAATCTTAGCTTTCGGTTTACCCGCGATAGACTTTGAGTGACCACCCTTATGATCTTTAAAGCCATCCCTAACACCACTAGCGAATTGAAAGTCATGTTTCATCGCATGCAAACTTTCACTCCCTTTAGTCCCTTATATAATGTCCCTCTTAGCCTCCACAATTGTTACTTTATTTAAAGCATGATTCTTTTTACTCGGCGCCTTTGATAAATTCACCTCATTAACCCCTTTAACCAGCTTTTCCTCAACCAGCTTACCCAAACGAGTAGACCCCAAAATATTATCCTGGTTGAAGGAACCCAAATTCTCTTGAAAGTGACGCTTGTGGCTCGTTTTCGAACTACAAGCTTGAGAACCCACCCCACTCGTTCTACGAACTGGCTTTGACCGAGAGCCTTTCAGCAATGTAAACCCTTCCTTATCTACTAAAGGAGCATTCATCTCTCCTGATTCCTCCATAGTTGAGATATCTTGCCCACATAGGTCCAAACCATTCAGAGGCACCAAAGAAACCGTGTTAGACACTCCAACCGTATAGCGATTCTCAATTCATTTCTTCCTTCTTAAACATGCATACAACACATGACCGAACATCCCATTAAAAGAACATATCAGATTCATACCCTCATATTCCACGAAGTATCTCTCCTCATTCATTGTAACCGAACCTTTAACGACTTCATGAGATCTAACTCCATAGAAACTCGTACAAACTTATCTCTCTCAAAACTAAATGTTGTTACATCAACTCGCAAAGGTTTACCCACCCCCTTAGTGATCCCCAATAGGAGCTTCCTATGGTAGAAAGTTATCGGAACATCCAATAACCGTACCCACACTAGAGCTGTGATAATATTATCACATGATGGATTGAAGTTCGACGACCAATCTTGCACCAATAGATAGCTCCCAAACACTTTCCATGGTCCTCCGATTAATGTCGCAAGGTACTCCTCCTCTATCTCGAAGCGTAACATGAAAAATTGGCGTGGCAGATCCAAAACATACATAGCGCTAGATGGCTTCGAAACTCTCTTAGTATATGACTTAAAGTTGCCAGAGAAACTGTACGACCCAAAACCTTCACAATAAAACACATCTTCCAAAGCCCCTCCATTACCGTTAGCACTTTTGGATTAATCGTGAATTTTGCTTCACCATCCACTTCATCCGGATACTTCCATATCATATTTTCTTCCACAAAATCATCCTACAAAGTACAATCTTGATTCAGCATTCCTTCAACCGTACTTCCAGACAAACGTTCCGCCTAAGTCACCTTTGCAGCCAAAGAAGATCTTGGTGAGGCTTCCCTCACCTCCATCCCTCGCAAAGTCGTGTCCTTCACCTCCAGTGAATTGCCTCTCGGCCCACCCGATGCAACACTCCCCACCATTGTTGTATCCTTCATCAATGGTAAAATGTAAGAATTCGATAGAAATGAGAGAATAGTTGTGAGAAGATTGTCAAAGATTATCGAGAATAAAGATCTCCATTTTCGTATATGTTTCTTAATCCTATTACAATCTATTTATAGGATTTACATAGATAGATTAATTGGGATCCGCGGGGTGGATGTCGAGGATGAAAGAGACCCGCAGGGTGAATGTCGAGGAGGAAAGAGACTCGTAGATCCCGAGGAAGATCACGTCACTATCTTCCTCGAATCTAGGGTGAGAGAGAGAGAGTCACGGGTTCCCTTCTGTGTCAGTCCAACGGCTAGTATTCACGTGCCCCTTTAAGCTCCAACGGTCTTATTTCTAGCCTTTGGATCTCATTAGATCCTAACTAGTTATCGTAACTAGCTTTTAGGATCATACCGCACCTTTGGTTAACTTTTGATGTCCCTGTTGACCTTCCTTGTTGCAAGGTTCCTCGGATCCACGAGTTACCCGCGGTACATGATGTTCAGTACCGCTGCATCTGATCCTTCGGACACGCTCCTTACCCGCTGTACGTCCTGATGGGTACCGCGGTAACCAACCTCTAGACCCTATATTGTATCCGTAGTTCATGTTTCCTCGACCCGTTTATTCACGTCCAATACATGTGTCCGTCCATGATTTCCAACCCAACACTTCGTTCTCTCGACCCGATATGAATTCTAGTGGCCTTGATAGGTCTTGATCAATACTCCCCCTCAAGATTAGTTATCCATAGTTTGGATATTAATCTTGGAAGACCCATGGCTCACATCTCATTAAAAATCTTAGAGAGAAAACCATTTAGGACAAAACTCATCTGAGAGAAAAAGAGTGTGCAATCCGTGAGTGAAGGGACCTTTGATCAAGGGCGGGTAAGGTCCGTGAGTCCAAGCTTTGGGTATATTCTGTCACATACCTTGAGGCTCACGGCTTTCATAAAAATGTCCGCCAATTGATCTTCACTTCTTGTGAAACATGGTAAGGTAACTCCATCCCAGATTTTTTCCCTTACTTTGTGGCAATCCACCTCAATGTGCTTGGTCCTCTTGTGAAATACGGAATTGGATGCTATATGGATGGCGGCTTGATTATCACAATGTATGGTGATTGGATTTGGATGCTCAATCCCGAGATCTTTGAGGAGAGCCTCCAACCATGTCACTTCATTTGTTAGCTTCTTCATGGCTCTATATTCTGCTTTGGCACTCGAGCAAGACACCACTTTTTGCTTCTTGGTTTTCCAAGTTACCATATTACCCCCAATGAATGTGCAATATCCGGTTGTTGATATTCTATCATTCTTATCTTCGGCCCAATCCGCATCACAATATCCTACTATATCAGTGTTGTGATTGCTTCCCATCCAAATGCCTTGACCCGGTGATCCTTTGAGATATCGGAGGATGTGTTCCACCATGTTCCAATTGTACTCGGTGGGGTTTTGCATGTGTTGGCTCACTTATTTGACCGCAAAACATAGATCCGGCCTTGTGATAGTCAAGTAGATTAGTTTCCCGACTAGCCGTCTATATTGGGTGGCATCATTGAGAAGTTTCTCATTTTTCTTCCCCTTTCTCGCAACCTTATACCCATCTTCAAGGGGAGTCTTGGCAGCCTTACACCCTAATTTTCTTGTTTCACTCAAAAGATCAAGGGTATACTTTCTTTGGGACATAAATAAGCCTTCTGAAGTACAGCATATTTCAATTCCTAGAAAGTATTTTAGTTCTCCAAGGTCTTTGATATCAAATACAACTTTAAGATGATTTTTGATAGAGGAGATACCTTCTTTGTTGTTGCCGGAGATGATGAGATCACCTACATAGACAAGAATGACTACTATACCTTGATCACTTTGGAGTGTGAAAAGAGTGTGGTCCGCTTCCGATCGTTAGAATTCTTGGTTCATAAGTGTAGTGCTCAACTTGTGATGCCACGCTCTTGGGGATTGTTTAAGGCCATATATGGCCTTGCAGAGTCGTAACACATTTCCCGGAGACACTCTCTTTTCAAGACCGGGTGGGGGATGCATATACACTTCTTCATCGAGCTCTCCTTGAAGAAACGCATTTTTGACGTCTATTTGCCAAAGTTCCCATGAGAGGTTGATAGCCAAAGATAAGATGACTCTCACGGTATGTAGCTTGGAAATAGGTGCAAAGGTGTCATTGTAATCTTCACCATATGTTTGACTAAAACCTCTTGCTACCAATCTTGCCTTATGCCTTTCAATGTCTCCATTGCTCTTATACTTAATGGTAAAGATCCACCGTGAGCTAACCGCTTTCTTTCCCGGAGGTAACTTGGTTTCAGACCACGTCTTGTTTCTATCCATAACACTCACTTCTTCATCCACGGCATGACTCCATTCCTTTATCCCTTTGGCTTCGTCATATGTCCTTGGTATGAATCCTTTGTCTATGTTGCTTAGAAATACCCGATGTTCTTGAGGTAGAAGGTTGAGTGGACACACTTGTTGAATTGGATGAGTTATTGCTTGGTTCGCGGTAGAACTCTCATTTTCACTAATCTCTACCCAATTTGGAGGGTCTTTCCTAAATCGTGTGCTCCTCCAAAGTGTTGATTGTTCACCTATAGGATTATTCATAATCCTTACTTGTTCTCCTAGTCTTTCTTCCATAGGTTCCTCTTCTTCACTTTCTGCAATGTCTCCAAGCTGTTCATTTCTCTCAACATGCTGATCATTGCTTTCCTCCCCCTCTGGTTGAGGTGTGTTGATTTCTTCCCTTTCCATTTGTGGTGTTTGGTTAAGGTGCTCAAGTAAGTGTTTCAAGCTTGCTGCTCGATCGGAGGTAGAGGTAGAAAGTCCTTTAAACTTTCCCATTCTATCTTTTCATAATATCTTTGTTCCTCAAGGAACTTAACATCTCTTGAGACAAATGTACGGTTGGTTGTAGGATCATAACATTTGTACCCCTTTTGTGTTGGTGAATATCCAAAGAATATAAATTTGGTGCTCTTGGCATCCAACTTACTCCTTTCTTCTCCTGGAATTAGCACATAACACAAGCAACCAAAAACTCTCAAATGATCAAGGTAAGGTTGGTTACCATTTAGGACTTTAAATGGAGACTTATCTTTAAGAACTTTGGTAGGTATCCGATTGATGAGATAGCATGCTACCATTACCGCATCTCCCCAATACTTCTTTGGCACCTTCATATGGAACATCATTGACCTTGCAACCTCCATAAGGTGCCTATTTTTCCTTTCCGCCACTCCATTTTGTTGAGAAGTGTAGGGACAGCTCGTTTGATGTACAATTCCCACTTTTTGTAAATGTTCTTGAAATTTTGCACTTGTGTATTCGCCACCATTGTCCGAACGTAGTACCTTAATTTGAGCATTAAATTGATTAGTTACATAATTCTGAAAGTTTAAGAAGGCATCAAACATACGGTCTTTAGAGGGAAGAAGTGTCACCCAAGTGTATTTTGATTTCTCATCAATAAATTTAACAAAATACTTGAGGTTATCCCTAGACATGCATGGTGATGTCCAAACATCCGAATGTATTAAATCAAAACATTTCTCATAAATAGTACTTGAATTTGGAAAAACGGTCTTGCAATGTTTACCCAAAATACAAGCTTCACAACTTACACTATTAAAATAAATATTGGGCATAATTAAACTCAAAGCTCGTGAATGAGGATGTCCTAATCTAGAATGCCAAACAGAATTTAAATTGCTAGCTACTCTAGAATTAAGGCAAGATAAAAGTGATTCATTTGTCGGAGATTCTTCGAGAACATAGAGGTCATCCTTCGTTTCTCCTTTTCCTATGAGCTTCCCACTTTTAATATCCTGAAACCGTACACCATTAGGTCCAAAAATCGCATAACAATCAAGGTCGGTAGTTGCCTTTTTTACGGATAATAAATTAGAGGTGAATTTAGGCATGTAAAATGCTTTTGAACGTTTCTTGAATATTTCTAGGTTACCTACACCTTTAATAGGAACTCTTTCCCCATTAGTAACTATCACATTTCCTAGTGAAGGTTTAATGTTGCTTAAGAGATTTGAATTACTTATCATGTGATGTGAGGCTCCGGAATCGATTATTAGACTTCTACTAGGTTTATGAGTTAAGAAAGTGGTACTGGATTCTTTGAGAGATGCTATGGCTTTTATGAGTGCATCAAGATCGGATCTCCTCACCACATCATCCACACTTGTATTCATTGCGGTTCCTTCTCTGGATTTGTTGGTGTGATTGTGTGTAGATGAGCTTGATGCATTTTGCTCACCTCCGGCTTCATGACTGAGATTAGCTCTTTGCTCTCTTTGAAATTTAGCCGGCTTGAGATGTGGGTGAAGTACCCAACATTTCTCTTTAATATGACCGGTACGTTTGCAGTGGTCACACACCATTTTCTTCTTGTCATCTCGGTTGTATATTGCCTTGTTTCCCGAGGGTAAGTCCTTCTTTCCTCCAAATAATCCACACGAACCTTGTTCTTTGTGAAGATTGGAGCATATTTCCTCAAGCGTTGGAAGCTTCTTATCTCGAAGGATATGTTTAATCAAGTCGTTAAACGCTGGATTAAGTGTGAGGAATAGGCTAAAAACCTTATCTTGCTCACGCCTTTCTTGTAGGGTTTTCGGATTGGTCATACTTGGCCTTAACATATCATACTCCTCCCAAAGAGATCTCCAAGTTCCAAAGTGTTTAGAGAAATCCACATCTTCTTGGCGGAGCTCATTGAAACCATTTGTCTTCTTCATCAATTTCTTCTTCTTCGGCTTGAGAGTCTTCATCCGAAGAGTCAACCGTTTTCTTAGAGAATTTTGTTTTTATGATGTGCTTCCACAAACCGCGTCCACATAGAACTGTTTTGGCGGTTCTTGCCCATACGAGGTAGTTTCCTCCTTTGAGGATTATAGGAATCACTAATGTTTTGTTGTGTTCCATGAGAGACTTGCTATTATCCAATGATTAATAGCAAGCTTTTGAGAGAATGAAAATGGAGTTTTTGCGCGGAAGAAGATGAAGATTGAATGAGAAAGAATGCGAGAATAGAGGACTCAAATGAGATAAAATCGATTAAATAGCCTATGGCTCTGATACCATGTAAGAATTCGATAGAAATGAGAGAATAATTGTGAGAAGATTGTCAAAGATTATCGAGAATAAAGATCTCCATTTTCGTATATGTTTCTTTTAATCCTATTACAACGTAGATAAATTAATTGGGATCCGCAGGGTGGATGTCGAGGATGAAAGAGACCCGCGGGGTGAATGTCGAAGAGGAAAGAGACTCGTAGATCCCGAGGAAGGTCATGTCACTATCTTCCTCGGTTTTAGGGTGAGAGAGAGAGAGAGTCACGAGTTCCCTTCTGTGTCAGTCCAATGGCTAGTATTCACGTGCCCCTTTAAGCTCCAACGGTCTTATTTCTAACCGTTGGATCTCATTAGATCCTAACTAGTTATCGTAACTAGCTTTTAGGATCATACCGCACATTTGGTTGACTTTTGAGGTCCCCGTTGACTTTCCTTGTTGTGAGGTTCCCCGGATCCACGAGTTACCCGCGGTACATGATGTTCTGTACCGCTGCATCTGATCCTTCGAACACGCTCCTTACCCGCGGTACGTCCTGATGGGTACCGCGGTAACCAACCTCTCGACCCTATATTGTATCCGTAGTTCACGTTTCCTCGACCCGTTTATTCACGTCCAGTACATGTGCACTTTCGGTTGCACTGATTAACTCTTATATATATATATCTATATATATATATATATATTTTAAGGTCAACTGTATTTGTTTAACTTTCATTTTCATAATAGCCTATTCTTTTATGCCATTTAATTTTGCTTCGAGTTAGTCAAATCGTTTAGCTTCAAATGACTAATATAAATGTTGGACAATACAAGATAACTTATTTTGGGAGAATTACTAAAATGAGACAAGATTTACGTTTAACAACTACAATGAGATAAAAATATTGTGAATTTATTGTTGGTTAAATAATACTAAAATACCCTTAGTTATCAGTATAAAGAATAAAATATTTACGGTTATGCCACTATAGTGACCAAGTAAAAATGTTCTGCATACTTTGTAAATATTTGGTATATTTTGGTTATTCTTCAACATGATTTTTAAAGTATGTACTCGGTATGTAGCATTTTCAAGTTGCTATGACTGCATAAATATTTGTTGGTAATTATGTGTAATAATTATCTTTTTTAACAATACATAATTTGGTAAGTATATTACAGAATAAGTATATGTGTGAGTAATAATACGTGATTTGAAACTACATAATTAAATCAAATAGTGTGAAAACTTTTGGTATAATTATCTAGTCATGTAATATACTTACAAGCGCAATAAAATATGTAACATGTTTTTAACTCTGTAACACACTTGTTATCTCATTAATATAATTATGAGGCCCTAAATATGTTTCATATTTATGTTAGCTAAGAGGTACAAATTTATTTTGATCAGATGACAATACATAATTAATTGATGAGATTTTAATAACATGATATAACACATTTTGCGATGACTACATATGGATGTTGTTGGCTACAATTATGTTTAGACCGACTAAATACATATTTTTCCACAACTTATTTCTTGACTACAAACTTATTTTCCTTGTAAAATTCAATCAAGGAAACTATCCAAAGAAGCTTTACTGTACTTAGAACTCTCAATTCTCAACAAGTTCAATAAGCAAACAGAACGTTACTATTTGGTTATGGCAAACAATGGATTATCATTCAACCAATGTGATCACATAGAAATAGATTCACAAAATATTAAATGTTGAGATCAATATCTATTTATACAAGCCTTGTATCGAATAACGACACTAACAGACTATGGTAAGCAAGTATACAGGTACATAAAGCACAATTTCCTTCTTTCTTGACATCAAACTCATCCAAGTATAGATCAACCATCTTTATGTACGATTGTGCTCTTTCTATAAGGCGTTCACTTGCGAAAGCTTAATACTTACTGGTTGAATGGTGAAGGAAGCAAGGATACTATATTGTAGATAGCAACTACAAACAAAGGTGAATACACAATTAGCCTGAAATATTTTTACAAATTGGAAACAAGAAAACTAATAACTAGACCTTTTAGCGTCATTCCTTCATCTAATTTCATTTGAACAAGTCATGTCAGCATCTAAAAGACCTAAACTTAACTGAGATACTTCATATAACAAGATAAAACAATAGCAAGACAATTAGAATTTGTCCAAATAAATCAATCAATCATCGATAAAGAACCAAATAGAAACACTTTCTGTTTAATATAGAAACTTTCTGTATGAAAGGAAAGTCACAGAGACTAGTTAAGAATTTCAAATTTAATATAGAAACTTTCTGTTTAGTTGAAAATTAGATTTAAAGACAATGGAAGTGGCCCAATATCTTACTTCACAGCCAACACATTGAGGGGGATCGTGATTGAAAATCAGCACATCACAAAGCTGCTCCACAAGATTGTTTACGAAAGAAAAACAACACTCATAAATCAGACTACTCTAGTGTAAAACATAATTTGTATCATAACTACCAAGCAGTTGTAAATCTTCAAATGTAACCACCAAGACTTAGAAGACCTATTCTAAGCAAAATCTGTCAAAGATACGTATTTTTTTTCTTCCACAGTTCCAATAGCCTATCTAATTTGTTTCAGTGTGATCAATAATCACAGATCACATACATGATACATCAATATGAATAAAGCAAGCACGAAAAAAACCGAAAAAGATATATGATCACAAATGTCATGTTCAGTTTGACAGAGAAAAATACAAAAACAAAGTGTAACATGATGTTGAAGACAACCTGAAACCATACTGCAAAATCTATTTTTTGCAGTATTGTAAGCAAGATGCTTTAGATACTGCAAAATCACCAATGAAAGCTAATTAGACAGTTTTAATGTGTGATATGTACTGTATAAAGCAAATTCCTAGACTTACTGCAAATGAAGAATCACTAGTTAATGTATCATCTAGAGCCTTGGTTTCATCTTCTTGCTACAGACAAAAGACACAAAGCTAAAATACATTCTCTACTATAATCGCATCATAAACTCAGTCACACAAAGGGAAAAGAAAAAGAGTTACCTCCGACATAGATATCGCAATCTTCTGAAGTGATTTGTAACTTGGATCAGTGATACTCATCTTACTAACGGTTTGAACAATGTGAGAGATAACAATCTTTCGCAAGTTTCTATCACCGACTGTGTTTAAAATAGCTTGAGGCGAGGTAAGGCGGCGAGGTGCTAGCTCTGCGCTCCACGCCTAGGCGTTCGCTCAGTGTCGCCTTTAGTACCTGAGGCGTAACTACACAAAAAAAAATATAAGGTTAGTTATCTGTATTCATCTCTAAACAATGTTAACATTATTTGTGTAGTTAGAAGTTAAAACCAATAAAAAATGTTGACAAATCCAGAACTCATTAACGCAGATAATGACAAAGAAACACAAATAATGTCTAACTAAAACTCTAAATGTTTCTTTAGATAATGACAAAGAAACACAGAAATGTTGACAAATCCAGAACAAAGAAATGTTAACATTGTCTAACTAAAACTCTAAAACACAGAATTGTCTAACTAACACAGAAATGGTAACTAAAACTTTAGATAATGACAAACACAGAATTGTCTAACTAAAACTCTAAAAATCCCCTTCATAATCAGCTTCCAAATCCACAAACACTTCATTATTCCCATATCCTCCAAAATCTTCTTCAGTTTCATCCTCATCATCATCAATCAGCCTCATTGAAGTTGGAGTTGGCCTTTGAGATGCTATTCGAATTGGAGTGGAGCTCGTGGCTTCTGCCCTAGTAAGGTAGCTAGGGTCATCAGCTCTAGAAGCCCTACTCACCATATCCCATGTTAAATCACTATCATCAAATATAAGATCAACAAACTCATCAGTTTTCAGCCCATCCATTTTTCCTACTAGCCACTCATTACAATCATCAATATCTTGTAAGCTGATGGGATCAATTGTGTCTCTCCTATTTTAACGACGTGTTAGAGCATGATTATACTTAATAAACACCATATCATTCAACCGATTTTGAGCCAATCGATTCCTTTTCTTAGTATGGAGATGTTGAAACACACTCCAATTTCTTTCATAACCGGTTGCTCCAAAAGAAGACCACTACTCAGCTGGTGATTTTGTTGTCCTTTGTCTTATTGCCATTGGATGACCAAAGAGTCCTGAAGCATTCTTAAACTGATCCAACTCTTGCAGTATCTTATCTTGCGTTGCAAGTTCAGGAACTAACCTTCCAACAGTGCTATATAAACCTGACATAACCTCTTCACAATTCACATCTGACCCTAACCCTTTATACTGAAATTCTGGGTTTAAAAAGTAGCCAGCAGCATGCAAAGGCTGATGGAGTTGACATTCACATCGTTCATCAATGATATCAAATGCACGCTTGTAATTATCTTCTTTATTATTAAAAGTATTAGCAATCGCCTCCTTAGCCCTATCCATTGCTTCATATATGTACCCCATAGCTGATTTTTTTCCCCATCAACCATCCTAAGCACCTTAACTAAAGGACCTGTCAACTTGAGTGCATATAACACGTTTCTCCAAAAAATGTCTTGCATAATGATCTGTTTCACCTTCCTTGCTCATGTTTCCTTTGGCCACTTAGAGTCATTCCAGTCTTGAGAATTTACAAAAGTCCTCAATTCATTCTTGTGGATGTAATACTGCGAAAGTGTTATAAATGATGTAGCAAACCTAGTGACTGCTGGTCTATGTAGATTTCCTTGCTTTGTGAATCTCCTCATCATATTCACAAGAGATGTATGACTATAGATGTAGCCATTAATAAATATGCAGTTCCTTATTGCTGTCTTCACGGAAGGAATTTGTCCTTAATCCTCCAACTTAAGATTTATACAGTGTGCTTGCTGCACACGGAAGCCAATATAGATGTGGTCTTTTCACCATTAATAGTTTCCCGGATTTTACATAGTTTGCAGCGTTGTCGGTCACCACTTGGACAACATTAGTTTCTCCAACATCCTCCACCATACAGTCAAGCATATTGAACAGCAAATTAGAGTCTTTCACTACCTCTGAAACATTAACCGATTTGATAAAAACTGATCCTTTTAGCGAGTTAACAAGGAAGTTAAAGATGTCTTTTTGTACAATTAAATCACGCCATCCATCAGACATGATTGAACAGCCTTTAGTTGCCCATTCTTCCTTGTGCTTCACTAGCAGATTTTCTGTTGCTTTTACCTCTTTCTTCAGCAGAGGAACTCGTAGTTCATACATAGTTGGTGGCACAAAAACAGAACCATATTGACCAACTAACTCGAGTGCTTCCTTAAAGCTATCATGATTAACTGCGTTAAATGGAAGCCCCACATCAAAAAACCACCTAGCAATAACACTACATGTGTTGTCCCTAAGCTCCTTATCACATACTCCAAAAATATATTTTCTTTCTTTTCTTCCTTTCAAGACATCAAGAGGAGTTGGGGTAACAAACCTGTCCATTGGACCCTTACTCTTCTTCAAATTAGGCTGACCTTGATGACCTCTGTAACTAGGCTGACAGTCAACTAGTTCTTCTTCATAAGCATCATATTGAGTGGCTGGTGATGGCATCATTTGAGTAGTTGCTTTAGCTTCAGCCTTGTTCACCATAAAATGTTTGACTTCTTCCTTCACATGGTCTGGAACGTTAGGACAAAAAGTAACAGAGGTATAGTGTAACACCCACGTTCAGCGGACCCTTCGGGTGATTCCCGATGGGTTCGAGGGACAAGGAAGTTGTGTGGGAAAATAAGGGAAAGATGGGGGTTTTTGGTCGGACAGGGCCAAGTGCCATTTGAACAAGGCCAAGTGCCATTCGGACAAGGCCATGTGTCATTCGGACAAGGCCATAAGCAATTCAGACAAGGCCGCGTGAAATTCGGACAAGGTAGCGTGAAGTTCGGACCAGGTTACGAGAAGTTCGGACCAGGTCGCGTGAAATTCGGACAAGGTAGTGGGAAATTTGAACAAGTCCATGAAATTCGGACAAGGGAGTGACAGTGTCCGAACAGGTAGTGAGTTTGGATAGGGAGTGAGGTGTTCGGACAGGAAGTGAAGTGTTCGGACAGGAAGTGAAGTGTTCAGACAGGTAAGTTGAGTGTCCGAACTAAGGGAGTGATAGTGGAAAGTGGTTAAGCCGTTCATGGGTTGGTCCGGGAAATAAGTGTCCAGCGGGTTGGACTTGATCCAATTCCGGTGGGCTCGAATTTGGCCCATCTTGGGCGGATTAGGGTTAGGGTTTCTCATCCAAAACCCTATAAAATAGGGCCAAAAACTGCCGCAGCCCAAAATTATCACGAAAAACTCTAAGGATGATCGGAATCATTGCGAAAGAACTCTAAGGCCAATTTTTGTCGAATCGAGCAAGGAAAAGAGCGGATCGCGAGCGATCAAAACCAGATCCGAGTAACCTGATTGGCAATTGCATCAAGAGTGTCAGAAAAAGCTAAGGCCAATGTGAGTTTTCGGGACCGCTGAGGTGACTCTAGGTTCGTTTTGGGCAATAGTGGGATTAAGTCTTAGATGGGTTAGGATTGCGTGATTGATTGGATGAATATGTACTATTTTTCATTCATGATTGGTGTTTCGGTTGATTCGGGTGAATCCGGGTAACTGAGGCAACAGATCTGATCGGACTCTGAGCATGAATATGCTGGACTCTGTGCATGAATAATGCTATCTCTGACTTGATTGCTTGTTGTTTGATACGTATCTTGTTTGCCCTAGTGGGACGAAATGACCGACTCATTAAGCAAATTCGTTTGCTTACTCAATCTGCGTGATTGTAGGTGATTTACCCAAGGACCGTGAAAGTGGCTAAGTAGGAGCGAGACCGAGGCGAGAAGGAGGAAGGATGGAATAAGACTGGGATAACTAGGTCTAGACACATTTAAATTCAAACATTCTTGCAAACTTTTTGTACTAGAACCTCTTGAGTTGGTTTATGCATACGTTTGGCCTTATAAAACTGTCAAAACCCCGAAAAAGACTACGTAAAGAAGGAACCTAAAACTGACTAAGTGTTTGGTCCGCCCAAGACCAAACTGAATCGAATTCGGACGTAGGCCTCTCGAGTTAGGGTGTCACAAGTTGGCATCAGAGCGCGGTTTGGTTTTAGGATAGCCGTGTTATGAATAAACGGGTTAGATGAATGGAAATCCATCCTCCTCTCGCCAATGTCTCGCGGTAAGGTTTATATGTATTTATATGGGTGTGAATTGAACTAAGTTAGTATGAGGGACTAACTTAGTGAATCGGGACACTGTTGAGATGGCTAAAAGCAATCAGACCAGAAGGAATATGCGAAACGAGGCGGCTTCCCGAGCTGTGACGGGAAGGTCCGAAGACGAGGATGTCCAAAGCATGGACAACCAAAGTGTGGAAAGAAGTGAGCATCCCAACGCGAGTGCTGGTACCACGAATCCGATTGGGATGAGCGAGGTGTTTGCTCTATTGACCCAAGTCTTGGAAAGACTTCCTGCTGTAGTGCCCGCTGCAGCAGTACCACCGCGGGTGATTCCGTTTCCGGTAGAAAACGTGGTCGAGGAGACACACTCTGCGGTTACTCCATCATATCTGAAAATGATGGATCACATGCATAAGTTAGGCACCAAGTTCTTTTCAGGAGGTGCCAAGCCTATTGAGGCAGATGAGTGGCGGAGTAGGCGGGAAAGAAATTTCAACTCTATCCGATGCCCATAAGAGTTTAAGAGGGATATCGCGGTCCTCTACCTGGAAGGGGACGCACAATTGGTGGCAAGGCGTTTCGGGAAGAATGGATAACCCGAACTGCAGTTGGGAAACGTTCGGTAAGGAGTTTAGGGCAAAATGATTCCCACTGGAAGTGTTTGATCGGCTTGAGGAAGCCTTTCCGGATCTCTGCCAATGATCCATGTCCGTGAGGGAATATGAGACCAAGTTCAACAATCTGAGGCGATATGCGGGTCGCGAGTTGGACGATGAGAAGGTCTAGGTTTGTCGCTTCATGCGCAGACTGCGAATTGAGCTCCAGAACGTTTGCCAAGTCCGGAACTACAATTCTGTTGCCGAGTTGGTAGAGAAGGCAGCACAATTGGAAAGTGGGCTGGAAGAAGCCAAGGTGGCTGGGGAAAGGAAACGGGTACAGACTGTACAGCAAGTACAGTCGGAAAGTGTTTCGGGACCCAAGTTCAAGAAGATGGAAGGAAATGGGTCCGCGAAGCCAATTGTTGCCTGCAGTACGTGCAAGGTATGCGGGAACGAGCATTCTGGTACATGTAGATTTGCTTTGGGTGCATGCTACCGATGTGGTAGCACGGAGCATAGGATTCGGGACTGCCCGAAAGAGGACCCAAGGGGAAAGGAATTCTGAACTAGTGATGCAAGGGTGTGCTACAACTGCGGTGAAGTTGGGCACATCAGACCGCATTGTCCAAAGTTGGAGCAGTCTTCAGGGAAACGGGCAAGTGAAGCACTGCCACCTCCGCCAAAGAGGCAAGCATTGGTGCTGAGGGCTTATTCGATGGTTGCAGATCCAGTCGATCAGAACACTGCACGCCCAATAACTGGTGATTCACCGAGAGTCGTAATATCCAGAACAGAGCCAGCAAATCCTCCATGAGAAGACTATAAGACACCAAGAAACAGTAAAACAATTCACAGAACAGACAACAAAAGAAAATGGGTTGAAATCAACTATTAATCAGATTATGAGCAGCTCAGATTCCTATCAATCACATTGAAATGCATACGTTTCGATTCACATCACCACACTACCCACCACCAATTCAGTAGACCCACCTTCATTATCAACACACAACACTGATTTCTCAAACACAAGTAAAAACTGAAGCACACCTAGACAAATTAATGTCACTAACCTCGCTTCTTCTTCACCAGAAAGCACACCGACCTTAAGCCCAACTTCTTCTAACACTGTCTCTTTCTGCACAAACTGTTTCTGATTCTCTGTTCGCTGTAAAGCTTCTGTAGCGACACATCAGATCCGATCAGAGGAGACTTAAATTTCCTTAGAGATTGCAGCATGGGAAATGAGGGAAAGCTTCATGTAAACAAAGTTGAAACTCAAGAAACATAAGAGAGAGCGGGAAAGATTTAAAGAGAGAAAGAGAACTCGAAAGACGAGTGGAGAGAAACTGAGAAAGAGGAAACAAGGTCGAAACAGGAACCCTAAAACGATTGAAACGAACGACTAAAAAAGTGATGAAGATAAATGAATTTTGTTTTGTTTGTTTAAAATCATTTGTAACAAAAATTTTTTAAAGACAATTGTATATATAACGCCGCCAATTATTACTAATATTTATAATTATAATATAATTGTTATAATAACTTCGATTTTTTTCTAGTGTGCTTATTGTCGTAAATTTTATTCTAATCAATAAGTACAAGGTCTATTTTAATATATTATCAATTTCTTTTTGCTAACATGTAAAATAGATTTGTTAGAATGTCTATAGTTGACTTTTAAAAATAAATGTGATGTGAAGTAAAAACCATACATATGTACTATATTTTGAATTCATGCATTAGCTATTAACAAAATTCAATATTGCTTCATGTTTTCCATAAGGTCCCCTAGTTATTTCTATATTATTTTTTAAATATAGTCAATTTGTTTAGTCTCCACGTAGAAAATTTTGAAGACATTTTATCGTAGTTTTTTACTTTTTCGGTCCAGACGACTTAATAATTGAACCTGCTTGCTGGATGTGTTTAGTCCTGGGCATTCAGTTTGGAGTAAGAACCGATCGGTTCCGGTTCTTTCGGGTTTTGGATTTTTATATTCATTTTAGTACATATTATATTTCGGTTCGGTATCAGTTCGGTTCCAATCGGGTCTGGGTTGGTTCGGTTCCTCAAAATTAATATTCATTGCTTTATCATAAGTACTTCGGTTCCGGTTCCGAATTGGTTTGATTCCGGTTCCAGTTATTTACAAAAAAATACCCAAAATTTAACAAAGCTTCTGCAATTGTTGTTTATCAAAGCCGTCCTGTACAAAAAAATTAATGAAAAAAAGAAAAGAGAGAAAGAAACTTAAGTTTATCAAAGAAAGAAACTTTAACACAACCATCTTGCACCACATCATCTCCGAGATATATTGCAACATTGACTGAAA
The DNA here is from genome assembly GCA_023374145.1 of Lepidium sativum. Taxonomy (NCBI): domain Eukaryota; kingdom Viridiplantae; phylum Streptophyta; class Magnoliopsida; order Brassicales; family Brassicaceae; genus Lepidium; species Lepidium sativum. Next base: position 25,113 of record JAKUCM010004072.1, read on the forward strand.
CAGAAGAGGCAAAATCACAAATTCAGTCTTAATCAAACAGAATAGGCAAAATCAAAAGTATAAAGAGGGATGGATATGAAGAACTTACAGAGAGAGAGAAGCGTGAAGAGAATATTATTGATATGGATATTAGAGAACACTTTTGATATTGATAAACTTAGCAACATGATAATCCTCCAAGAACAGAACCTTACATCAAGCATGTTCTTCATGATCATTGAACTCTACCAAATAAAAAAGTATAAGAGTTATAACTTATAAGTAATTAAAACAGATTCAATGTATTATGAGTAACCAAAAGAAATCAATATAATTACCTATCATAAGGTCATCTTGTAACTGATGATCCGATAGCAACTCCCGAATCCTAATGACTCCTTTCTCACTGAACTTAATCTCACATTTAAGCCATTGCTCAACACACATCAACACTTTCAATGTGTAGTGTGTTAGGCAACTTCTTGATGGATTTAAAATCCTTCCACTTGTACTAAATGCTGATTCTGAAGCCACATAAGATATTTGCATTGCAATAATATCTTTGGCAATTGCAGCGAGAACTGGGTACTTTGGAGCATTCTTTTTCCACCAAGATAACAAATCATACTGTGTTCCAGTCATCACCTTCAGATTCTCTACAGGTTCCTTCAAATACAACTATAATGTTGTGCTAGGATCTTGGAAACCTATCTCTGAAACTAGCTCATTATACAAACTATCCATCCTCTCATACCCTAACTCAGTTTCCAGATCAACACTCTCCACATTATCACTTCCAATATGATCTTGAGACTGTGATTGATGAGTTTGTGTCTGTGATTGAGATGAATTAGTACTACTTACTGCAGAAGCTATCCCTATACGACTGCTATATTCATCAAACAACCTCTTCAATAGATCCATAATCGAATTATTAAGTCGACTAACATCCACACCTTCTTTACCATACAATTTCTCAAAACATAACTGAGGAAAATTCATTTTTTTGTCGGATCAAAAACAGTCTCAACAGTCAGCATCAGATTCATTTCTCCAAAAGGATTCCAGTACTTAGCTATCTTTTCAATCAGAGCATGTGCTCCACTCTTCAAAACTAAATCGGACTTTTAGAATAAGTTTGGAGATTGTTTTCAATTGTCACAATCTCATTGTAACACTTGTGAGAGCAAACAGATGTAGATGCAGAAAACACTAATGTAGCAGTATAAAATATCCCCAAGACTTTCAGCATAGATGATACAGCTTCCCAATCACTAGCTACAGGTGGTCTTTCTCTTTTTTTCCCATCAAAAGTTTCAAGAAAATATGCTTCATAAATTCTATCTTCTGCTTCCATCTTATCAAATGCTACCTTGAATTTAAAGGCTTTATTAAGCATTAGGTATGTTGAGTTCCACCTGGTGGATACGTCTAAAGGCAAGCTGCCTCTACTAAACTTTCCAGCTCGTCTTGCGAAAGAATCACAACGATTTCCAGAAGATTTAACATACTGAATACTATTTCTAACTGCAGCTACACTTTTATTAACCTCAGTTAATCCATCTTTCACCACTAAATTCAAAATGTGTGAAGCACACCGTAAATGTAAGTAATCCCCATCTAAAACCATTGCATCATTCCCAACTAAACAAAAACGATCTTTAAATAACTTTACAACTCTAGAATTAGCTATTGCATTATCTACTGTTATGCTAAAGATCCTATTGATTCCCCATTCAGCCATGCACTCAATCAAACAATTTGAAATTGTAACACCTTTATGATGAGGCACATTTTGAAAACTAAGAATAAGTTTTTTCAATTGCCAACTTGCATCAATATAATGGGATGTTATTACCATATAACTAGTCCTAGTGTTAGGAGCTATTCATATATCAGTTGTCAAAGACAGCCTCTGTTTATTATCCCCAAGCATTTTCCTAATTTCAGCCTTTTTCATCGCATACAATTCATAAATATCCCTAGTTGCTGTTCTACGAGAATGTGGCACATGCAGTCTCATCTTACTACAAAATGTTTTCCAAGCAGCAGATTCTATGAATGTTAAAGGCAGTTGCCCACAGACCAACAGTTCATTTGATGCATCTCTATACTCTCTATCAGTTATTTTCCCTAATCTTAGACTAGCATCACCGGTTGTATTAAAAACTTTTTGATGTTCAGATTGCCATACCTTGTGCTGCTTACAAGATTCCAAGTGTTTGCGCAGATTTGAAGTACCAGATGAGGATGGACAAGCCATTTGCTTTCCACAGTAGTTGCAAGAGCACCTTTTGTAATCCCTGACAAGTCTGGTGTAATATTCCCATACAGCACCCCTTGCCTTTTTCTTTAATGGAGACTCTTTACTATCAGTATATGCCTCCTTACGTTTAACCCTAGGGCTCTCACTCGTATTGACATCATCATCTTCATCTTTACTTAGTGAATTATCACAAGATGCCATCTGCAAAAAGTTGAAAGCTAGTTGTTAGATCTTGCAGAAACACCAAAGAGACAGAGAGCAAGCTCTATAACTAGAGCAAGTGTCTGAGACCAGAACACTGATTTAACAAATCAGAAACAACACAGACTTGTTTGCTCTATAAATAGATATCAATTAACACATTTCAGTCATCAACCAGTAGGTGAAACATCAGTCATCAATCAGTATCTATAACTAGATACTACTTAAGAAGTCTAGTAATATATCTATCCAACAATCAATAGGTGAAACATCAATCAAACTTGTAGTTTCAATCAGGTACTTAAGACTTATAGCTTCAATGAAACATCAATAACAATTCAACACTGGAATCAAAATAATGAACTAAAAGCACTGGAAATGCAGAATTACTACAAATATAAGATAAGCACAAATTTGAGATAAGAGAAGCAAGATTTGAGATAAGTTCCAAGTAAACAAGAGGTAAAAGACAAGAGGATAATTATATCACAGAGATGTGTTAGTCCAAGATGCTCAATGACAAAGAGGATAATATATAGATACATTTACTAAATAAGCCCCTAATAAATATAATGGGCAAGAAACGAAGCATACAACAAAGAAACACATTTAATTCTCAAGCTAACATCTGGAAACAGAAGCACTTAAAGCTAGTTTGGTTTATATCAACCTTATTAAGCTAGTTTGGTTTGTGAACGTGTTACCTACCAATACAATCTTCACTTTAACACAATTCTCTGATTAACATATGGAAACAAAGACCAGTTCTTTAAGTGTCTCTGATGTGTACTGTTCCTTAAGTGACTCTAAACTCTCAACCAAATCCTATAGAACAACCAACACATCTTAAAAAACCCGTCAATACATCAATTCGTGTTCTTAGCAACAACTTAGCTACACGTGTTTTCCACAAATACAATTCCACATTTATTTCTTAACACCATTATACTCATATGTGTGACCTCAACTTAACAAAATAGCTTCTTAGCATAATGAACATAACAAGCAATTCTAGTTTATAAAATCGACCAGCTTTCTAACAGAGCATAATGAGTAATGTTTGAGGGTTCATCTAAATTTTGTATTTGGTAACAGAGTACTATAAGATGCATCAAATCCTATACGATGCATTAAATCAGAGAAACCCCAATTTCGAACCCTAATCGTACAAAATTAACAACTTCTACAAACCCTAATCGTACAATATTGACAACTTCTACAAATCCTAGTCGTACAAAATTGACAAATTGAAACTACAGATCTTAAAAATTCAAGCCTAACCGACAAATACCCTATTCAATTCAGTGAAAGCTACCCTAGAAATTGAAAAATCAACATGGGTTTGATTTCTAGATGTCAAAACAGAGTTGAGAGATGAAGCCTTACCTGGGTTTGATTAAGAACTTAGGATTCAAGAGTAATGTGAGAGATTGTGGTTTCATGGTCTGTGAAAGGGGAATATGTGTCGTCGACTTAACTTAAGTTAGGAAGACGGAAGGTCTAAACATTAAAGGGTCGGGTCAGTTTCGGGTAACCGAATGGGTACGTGTAAGAACCGGAACCGACCCGATACCTATGGGTATACAACAATTCGATTCAATGGATATTTTAGGTGAGAACCGAACTGGACCGGAACCGAAATTTTGGTTCGGTTCTGTTTAGGATATTCGAATCCGGTTTTTATGCCCAGTGTGTTCATCCAAACCTCAGGCAGTTGACAACTTACGGTCGTATTCCAAATAATTAAGGGAAAAAGCATATAATGTATTAATGTAATGTCTAAAATATGTTTTGTTTTTTACGGCATCTGCTTTTGGGCCTCTGTGTATATGTTTTGGGCCAAACTGTTGTTATAATAGTCAGATAATTTTGAGCCAAATGTAATATCATGGGCTAAAAAAATAAATAGACCAAACAAACGAATGCCCAAACTCAGATTAAGTCTCATGTAGATCTGTGCCTCTGTTCATCAAACGAAAGTTGCACATAGAGATACATTTGATAATGGAGAATATATAAATTTCAAGAGGAGAAGGTATCGATGATGGTGGTATGGAGTGGATCACTGAGGTGAGTAGCCCAGTTGTTGAGTGGACCATTACCGGTTGCAGCCGCTTGAACCGCAAATCCTAAGAATGCAACCATCGCAAGACGTGCGTGCTTGATCTCAGCTAATTGAAGTTGAGCCTTCTTCTCTGGGTCAGCTGCTAAGCCTAGTGGGTCGAAGAATTTGCCTCCTGGGTACAAACGCTTCTCAGAGTCGAGCTCTGCGTTACGCTGGAATTCGATGTAGCCGACCACTAATTCCTCGATCCATATCAATGGTGAGATCGAGAATGGCAATGGCTGTCCCAAGTAGGACGATCCATCTACAAGCTCCACCTGATTGAATTACAATTCACATTTTAAATATACTTGTGAATATCACTGATATATGTATAAGATAATTCATTCAAGTCCCTAATTCATATTAGGCGAGATATTAGAGTTTTTTTTATATTATTCTTTACTTGATGACTACGCTACAAGTTCATAATGTACTCCATTCATTGAATAATAGACAAGTAATTATTAGAGAGGTTAGAATCCAACTCTTATCTATATATAAAAGATAGTTTATGATCGTTGCCACACCACTTGTCTCGTAAACCTAGCAGCCGCTATTTCCTTTTTCGATGGGCAAGAAGAAGAAGAAATCCTCTGCAAGAGATGTAATCTTTTTCCTTTTCATTTCTTTTTACTGTTGTTGTTCTCTTATCCGTCTTCTGATTTGTTACCATTGAATTCAGGATGATGCTAACAGAAAGAAGCCCAAGATCACCGATGCAATTCGTTTCTTTTCTTAATGGTCTTTTTTCTTCCTCATTTGTTTTTTTCTCAATTAATTAATTTTCCCTTTATATTGTTTGGATTTTGAGACAGAACATGCTTCTTCAGAAAGTAACGTAAATCTGAAGGACCAAGAGAAACACAAGGAGATTCTGAGGTTAGATTATGGGGAAGTTGTGAAATAAATGGCATTGACTTTATCTTTAACTCTTATGATGTTTCATTGTTTTACATTAATAAACATATTTTTCTCTTTGATTTTCTCAACTATCTTTGATTTTCTTTGATCTGTTTTTGCTGGTTTTCTTAATCATTATCACTTTATTCCAATGGCAAGAAACCAAACAATTGACGGAATCTATCAAAAAACTAAACACAACTAAATAAATTACAAGAAACTCTACAAACCAAACCAATCTACTTGATATGGTTCCATTGAAGGTATTAGTGTTTGGTAGGGCTCTCTTTGTTTGTTTGTCGCTGTGGTGTTTGATTTGTAGGATGATAGTTTCGATACATTACGATCAAAGTAACGTAGTGAATTTGAAGAAGAAAAAAAAAACGAGTGGAAGCTTTTCTTCATTATCCTTTAGCTCGGAGACTGTCACATGCACTCAATATATATGTGAGTGTGAAAGATGAACTCCGGTTTAACACAATCAATTCAGTGTGATCAAACCGGTTACATAGACCAAAAGAAAACCAAAAAATCTATTAATCTAATACCCTCCCTCTATATGGCAAGTATATGGATAGCATTGCCATCTTGCTAATAATGTCACTAAATCTGCTAGTAGGCAACAATTTAGTGAATATGTCTGCAAGGTTATTCTCTGATTTTACATACAAAGTTTTATTAAACCATCAATGATATTCTCCCTCACCTTGTGACAGTCCATTTCAAAATGTTTAGTTCTTTCATGGAATACTGGATTGTTTGATATGTGTTTTGCACTATTGAGTCACAGAAGAAAGTTATCGCTTTTTGTTGAGGCGTATCCAGTTCTTCAAGAAGATTAGCAAGCCGCATCACTTCTTTCAAGGAAAATCTCATGGCGCGATACTCTGATTCAGTTGACGAGAGAGAAATGGTTTGTTGTTTCTTAGACTTCCAAGAAATGAGTGAAGATCCAAGGAACACGCAAAATCCAGAGGTTGATCTTCGAGTGTCTTTGTAAGAGCCCCAGTCAACATCTGTGAATGCTTTAAGAATCAAATCACAATCTGTAGAATAGAAAATAAATTTTCTTATTGTTCATTTCAAGTAAAAAAGTACTTTAAGGGCAGCTTGTAAGTGAGATTGTTTTGGAGCTGATGTGAATTGGTAGAGCTTGTTTATTGCAAACGTAATGTCAGGTCTTGATATAGTAAGATAAATCATTTTGTCAATGAGTCTTCTATATGTTTCTGGTTCCGGAAGTAATGGTTCTTCACTGTCTAATGAGAGTTGTGTACTCGGCTTCATTGGTATACTTGAGGGTTTGCAAGCTAACAATCTTGTTTCTTCAAGCAATTCCAAAGTGTATTTCCTCTGAATAGAAATACATGTTGCATTTATTGTTACTTCCAATCCGAAAAAGTATTTTAATGGTCCTAAATCTCTGACTTTAAAATTACTATGAAGAGCAGCTTTCAGTTGATTAACATCTTCTTCATTGTTGGAGGCAATGACTGTCGTCTACATAAACTAACACAACAATGTATTTTTCATTTAATATTTTTGATGAAGAGTGTGTGGTTTGTGTATGATTTCTTGAACCTCAAGGACTGTAGAGTGTTGCTAAATTTCAAAAACCACTGCATCGAAGCCTGTTTTAAACCATACAGAGACTTGTGCAATTTGCATACCGCATTGTCAAGTAAGATCTCCCCATCTTTAGGGGTATACCCCGGTTGATAGGAGCCTCGGTGGTGAGGTCTCGGATATGAATTCAACGGCTCGACCTTGGTGAGTCCAAACCGATGAATACTAGATTTTGGCGGAATTGCGTAAATGAGAACCACAAAGGAGGGTGATTATTCCTCTGATAATCTCGGATCTGTCAAGTTGGAATCCTCACAAGCTTGACTGTTCTCTCGTTCTTGAATCCTCAAAAGAAAGAGAAGGCGGCTAAGTATTCTAACAAAGAGAATTTCATCATTCAAGTGTTTTTACGTCTTTCAAGTCTTTTAAAAATACAAAGGAAGGCTTGAGCTTATATAGGCTCAATGTACAACGGTAATATGCTTAAAATAGGAAGGAAATATCACATAATTAAGTCTCCAACGGACAAGTGATGAGGACCGTCGATCTTAGAGCTGTTGGAGAAGATTTGGTGATCGACGGATATGGAAAGTCTTCAATGAGGAGGATTCGCCTATTCCTGTGCGTTCTGGAGCATGGGAAGACTCTCCTGGATGCTTCTGAATGTCTTAGAGTGTCTCCTGGTCGCCACACATAATTCTGCAAGCTCTTAACGGAAGTGGCTCCCGGACTTTCCTTAAACAGATTCGGTTTGGCCCTTCATCTTGTAAAGCGGGTATCTGGAGGATCCGTCGGGCTTTTGATGCGTTCTTGGTCATTTTGGATCACTAAAAGGCCCAAGAATAATCTCCAAGTGGTCCGGAGTGAAGGCCGCTCCTGAGCTGGGCTATGTTGCTCGAAAGTTGACGTTGTCGCGCATAAGGCCTTAGTGCAGAAGGTCCAAATTGTAAAATTCATAACTTTCGGCTCCAAGCTTTGATTGGGCTGATTGAACCTCGAGTAGTTAGATAATTGAGTCATTGAAATAAACTCCATGTTCTAATTCTCTTTTTAACGTCTGTAGCTCCTTGATAAGTGAGCGTATGTCTTCCTGATCCTCTAAGGAAGGTTGTTGACGTGAACTCTTTGTTTGCTGCACCAGTTCTTGAGTGCTGGGTGAGGAATTGAGTTTAGACAGATGAAGCATGTCTAATAAACTTGTCTCCCCTTTGTCTTTGACATGTTTCCCAAGGAAGGCCGTCTCCCCTTTATCTTTGGAGTATTTAGCCCAAAACTCGACAACCGAGTCTAAGTCTTGTCCTGCATCCGATGGTCTTAGGATCCTACCATCGAGGATCCTATTATTCTCTCCTTCTTCAAAAGGTTTTGTCCTAAAAATTTACCTGCACTGAGAGAAAGCAAGCTAGGTGTCATTTGGCCTTGAGAGTCTAGGATCTTACCTCGATTGTGACTTGTGGGAGAACGTGGTGTTGGGTCCGGTGGATTTTTCTGTAGGGGTATACGGGATAGCATGCCGTACACCTCCTCCTTTGATAGTTTGAGTGGAATTGGGTCTATAGCTCCATTGAGATTAACCAAAGTTCCTTCCGGTTTTGCATCCTTGGTGCGTATGTATTCTTCTTTGGTAATCACTTGTTGGTGGCTATCTGGTGGTTCTTCTTTGATTAGCAAAGTTGTTATGATGCTCTTTAACTCCTTCGTGGATCCTATACCTGTCTCAACATCCTTCGACAAAGGCAAATGCATTATACTAAAACCGGAAGGTATAAAATCCGAATTGTCTAGATTATTCGTTGGCTTTTGTGAATCCGTTTTCAGTTCTAGTGTTAGGATTTTAGTCTCTTGCCTAACTAGACATTTCTCAGCCAAGTGACCTTTTTTATGACACCTATAACAAACCACATCTTTCAAATTTGAAAGTTTGAAGGACTTACCTTCCTCTAGTATGACTTGTAGTTTGTGTGATGGTGTATCTCTTATAGGAGTTTTTGTGACAGCCTGGGGCGCTTCTTCTTGTGGTTTTGCTGGTCCGCCATTCAGGTTACAGTGAAACTCAAGCCTACTCTCGGCTACGAAAGTCTCCATCCGGTTGTTCGTGTATCCTTGGTACATGTCTCCACGTTCTTGGTATCTAAAATAAGATAGACCGGTGGGAAAAGACATATCAAAAGTACTAGGTACCTCAAGTGCTTCCAATGTTTTGGCCCCTGTCATTGTTGGCTGGGGCGGGAAGGTTGACTTCTTCCGGATGTGCGGCTTGATATGTCGGGTTGAGACCTCATGGTTCTGGCCTCGATCAATGTGGGTGGCAATTCCTTATGTACGGCTGTATGGTTGATGTTGGCGGGCTACATGTACGTTAGTACATACGTCCGGCGTTTCACGTTCGATGTGTTCTAGTCGCGAATCGAGCTTGGCCAGCTGGGCTTGAATGTGTATGACCATTCCCGTGACGTTGGCTACTACTTTTGGTGTCACCATAGAATCTTGGATAATATGCTTTGTTTTACTCGTGGATGTTGAAATTGGTGGGTGCTTCACGACGGACTGTAAAGTCTTCTTTGAGTAACGTTTTGGAAGCAATTGGCGTGTGACATATTGCTCATAAAGAAACCCTTTGAGATTGCCCCAAGTGTACTTTGGTTCTCTATAATATGCATTCCACTTTTCTTCTTGTTTCCACAACGATTGTGCGTTTCCCCGCAAGGCACTTATAGCTAAAGACATCTTTTCCTTCTCAAGGACTTTATGTCTCCAAAAGTAATCCTCCATAGCGTCTTCCCACTGTAGATAATTTTTTTTCCTGAAAAGGATGGAAGTTTAGGACCACAAGTATTAAAGCTATTATTTACACCTATATGTTGTCTATCACGTCTTGTGTGGTTGGTATAGCTTTGCCTTCTAGGTGGTAAAACTCCATGATTGTAGGGCTTCACATCATGAATAAGATGATTTTTTTAGTTACAAACTTTCACATCACGTCCAGGTTCATCCTCATTACTGAATGCAGTTTCAGTTTCATTGCTCCATGATTCGATTTGATGTGTATCATTGGTGTAGTCTTGGTGATTGTCTGGTGGCTCAGGTTCAAGGGTGACACCATATGGATCCTCTTTATATTCCGAATCATAGTTGTCATCATTCCATAGGTCTTCGTTATCCTCATTGTTGCTGGCTGAAGAGTGATCATTTGTAAGACTCCAATTGGATGCATATGAGTAACTCTCCTCATTTTCTTTATAGTATGTCATTGAGAGTACTTGCACAAATCAAAGACAAACAAAACAATTAAAGGATTAAAATTCTTGACAATTAAACAAAAAAATAACAAGAAAGAACAATGTTTATGATTTTCTTTTCTTTTTCAAAACAATGAAATATACAAAACAACAAAACAGAAACACAATTCGTTTTTGGTTTTCTTTTTAACAAATAAAATAGCAAAAATTTTCTAAAATCAACACGACAATTTTTATGGGTTTTATGGCTTTTAAACTAACAAGAACAAAATGAATTATATTTTTATGAGTTTTTGTGGATTTTATAAAATTAAAAAAAAACAGATGAAAACAACTTTTATGGGTTTTTCGGTTTATAAAAAAGCAAAGGCAATACAAAATAGAAATGTAAAAGATAAATTTGGATAAACACAACCTGGGTAGGAGCTTTTGGGCTCTGATACCAGATGATAGGAGCCTCGGTGGTGAGGTCTCGGATATAAATTCAACGGCTCGACCTTGGTGAGTCCAAACCGATGAATACTAGATTTTGGCGGAATTGCGTGAATGAGAACCACAAAGGAGGGTGATTATTCCTCTGACAATCTCGGATCCGTCAACTTGGAATCCTCAAAAGCTTGACTCGTCTCTCGTTCTTGAATCCTCAAAAAAGAAAGAGAAGGCGGCTAAGTATTCTAACAAAGAGAATTTCATCATTCAAGTGTTTTTACGTCTTTCAAGCCTTTTAAAAATATAAAGGAAGGCTTGAGCTTATATAGGCTCAATGTACAACGGTAATATGCTTAAAATAGGAAGGAAATATCACATAATTAAGTCTCCAACGGACAAGTGATGAGGACCGTCGATCTTAGAGCTGTTGGAGAAGATTTGGTGATCGACGGATATGGAAAGTCTTCAATGAGGAAGATTCGCCTATTCTTGTGCGTTCTGGAACATGGGAAGACTCTCCTGGATGCTTCTGAATGTCTTAGAGTGTCTCCTGGTCGCCACACATAAGTCTGCAAGCTCTTAAGGGAAGTGGCTCCCGGACGTTCCTTAAACAGATTCGGTTTGGCCCTTCTTCTTGTAAAGCGGGTATCTGGAGGATCCGTCGGGCTTTTGATGCGTTCTTGTTTATTTTGGATCACTAAGAGGCCCAAGAATAATCTCCAAGTGGTCCAGAGTTAAGGCCGCTTCTGAGCTGGGCTATGTTGCTCGAAAGTTGACGTTGTCGCGCATAAGGCCTTAGTGCAGAAGGTCCAAATTGTAAAATTCATAACTTTCGGATCCAAGCTTTGATTGGGCTGATTGAACCTGGAGTAGTTAGCTAATTGAGTCAGTAATCCATTTAAATAAACTCCATGTTTTAATTCTCTTTGTAGCGTCTGTAGTTCCTTTATAAGTGAGCGTATGTCTTCCTGATTCTCTGGGGAAGGTTGTTGACGTGAACTCCTTGTTTGCTGCTCCGGTTCTTGAGTGTTGGGTGAGCCATTGAGTTTAGACAGCTGAAGCATGTCTAATAAGCTTGTCTCCCCTTTGTTTTTGACATGTTTCCCAAGGAAGGCCGTCTCCCCTTTATCTTTGGAGTATTTAGCCCGAAACTCGACAACCGAGTCTAAGTCTTGTCCTGCATCCGATGGTCTTAGGATCCTACCATCGAGGATCCTATTACCGGTGGTAAAGACATAGATTTCTTCATGCAAATCCCCATTTAAGAATGCATTGGACACATCAAGCTGAGTTAAACTCCAACTTTTTGTTGCAGCCACTCCAATCAGAGTTTTTATTGTTGTCATTTTGGCAACATGGGAGCAGGTATCTACAAAATCCACTCCCTCCTTTTAAGTAAAACTCTTAGCTACTAACCTAGCTTTATACCTTTCTAAGGTTCCATCAGCATTTAACTTAGTTTTATAAACCCATCTACATCCTACAGCTCGTTTCCTTCAGGCAAAGAGCAGACAGTCCAAGTTCCAGAGTTCTCTAAGGCTATCAGTTCTTCATTCATGGCATGAACCCATTCATCAAATATCTTAGCTTGGGAAAAACAAGTGGGTTCAAAGAATAGACTTACAACATATATGTATGTCTTGTACGTTTCTGACAGCTTGGCATATGACATGTAATTTGCCAATAGGAAAGGTAAGTCTGTCTATGTAAGTCCATAGTAGTAGTCATGGAGATATTCAGGAGCTTTTGTCTTTCTCTTGTTGGACATGTTAGGAAAGATCACCCTGGTTTTGTCTTTATTGATCTTGTTTTTTGAAGTTGCAGAGATCTCTTCAGTTCTGTCTTTGTCGATCTGATCTTCTGAAATTGCAGGAGGATGTTGGACCTCATTCGCTGTTGTTGTTTCTTTAGAATGTGAAGATATTGGAGAATCACACTCTAAACCATCCACAATCTCTCTGTTAGCAATTTCAGCTGGAAAAAATCATCAATCTTACTATGTTCTTTATCTTGACAAGGGAATATGTCTTCATAGAATATTACATTGCGAGATATGTCTATTCCATTTGTCTCTAAGTCCAACAACTTTTACCCCTTATATCCTGCAGGATACCCCATGAACACATGGGGCTTGGCTCGATGATCAAACTTGTGTCTTTGCTTCAAGGATGTTGAGCTGTAACAGAGGCAACCAAAAACTTTAGACTCTCATAGTCTGGTACTTTGGAGCTCAACATTTGATAAGGTGACACATGCTTCTGGATAGTTGCTAGCAGTCTGTTGATCAAAAATACTGTTGTGAGAACACAATCTCCCTAGTATTTAATAGGTATGTTGCTTTGAAACATCAATGATTGTGCTACATTCAGGATGTGCTGGTGCTTCCTCTCTACTACAGAGTTCTGCTCTGGTGTTTCAAGACAGTTATGATAGGATTCAATACCAGTGGATCTAAATAAAGATTGAAATTTCAACTCTGGTGCATTATCTGATCTTACACTTTTTACAACAGCTTGATATTGAGTCTCTATCTTTGTTAGAAAATCTCGAGAAGCTTGCAAAACATCACTTTTCAAACGCATTAGATAGATCCAAGTAACGCAAGAGTAATCGTCAACTATTGTTAGAAAATAACGGTATCCTTCTAGAGTGGGAACAGAGAAAGGTCCCCAGACATCAATATGAAGCAAATCAAACGAATTACTGCACATGTTATTCAATGAAACAAAAGGTGAATGTCTCTGCTTTGCTAAGGGACATGTACTACAATGAAAACTATATTTATTTCTCTTATTAATACCAAGTAAGTTCATCACAAAATCAACTTTAGTGGTAGCAGCGAATCCTAATCTGTTATGCCAATGAGATTTACTAAACACAACATTCATTGAAAACGGAAGATTTTGAACAGCTTTATTTTCAAAAAAAATTATATCTAGAATGTGAAGATTTGATATCTGCTTAGCTTGATCAATCATCAGTCCCTTGATAGGCTCATGAATCACACAAGTAATAGTATCAAATATAACACGACAGTTTAAAAATCATTGGTTAATTTACTAACACTAAGCAAATTCAATCTAAAGTCAAGTCAGGAATATATAGAACATTCTTCAGCACTAAATTGTCATTGATCTTAATTTCACCAATCCCCTAAATGTGAATATCTAAACCATTCGGTAAAGTAACAATCTTATTATTCAAAACAGTTAAGTGAATGAACAAATTATTTTCATGACTAACATGATGAGTTGCTCCACTATCGACTATGCAAGACTTACTAGAAAGGTTTACTCATGTGGTTCCCATTACTCCGACAAAGTAAAGAGTGGATTTTGAGAAAGCCATACCTGGCAATGCAGTAACGGTTCCTTTGAAAGTTGATGTCTGTAAATCCTTACTTAATGGCAATGCCAATTGAGAGTTGAATTAGGCAATCACTCCCTCAGTCTGATCTTCGGACAAGCTTTTTAGAATACATGCATCTCCTGTTTGATTTTCTTTACAATCTAAGAGAGCAATCTGAGCTATTGTTGACTTATTTTGATTTTGTCTCTGCTTGTGTTTGAATCTAAGGGGATAACCGTGAATCTTGAAACATTTTTCTAGAGTATGAATTGTATACCCACAATGATTGTTGACAGCTCATTGATTCTTTTGGTTGGACATAGCTGCATTCACTAAAGCTTATGTTGCATTCTTTTCGCAATGATTGTGATGCTCCTTTGGTTATGATCTTGGTCCAACATATTGTACACTTAATTCAGGTATATCCTTCTGCATAATAATCTGGCTCCTTGCATTGAATATGACTCATTCAATCCTGCAAGAAATTTATTACCTTTGTACGATCTGTCTTTACAGACATCAATTTGCTACATTGGCAAACTTTGTAATTGTTGACACACTTAGCTCCTTCAAGATCATCCCACAGTGTCCTCAGCTTGGTGTAATAGGCTGACAAATCCATTGTCCCTTGTTGAAGAGTCCATATTTGTTGCGTCAACTGATAGGATCTTGGCAAATTAGTAATGTGAAACCTAACCAGTAGGTCTTTACAAATTTATGTGGTGTTCTCAAGGCGTAGAATACTCCCGTAAATTTGTTTATTGACATAATTGAGAATCCAAGATTTAACCATTGAGTTACATCTTGACCAAATTTTGTAATGAGGATGAGTGGGATACGGTCTAGGAAGACTACCATCTACAAATGATATCTTGTTCTTCTCATCTAGGGCTATGTTCATTGCTATACTCCAAGTAGTATAGTTTGTTCCATCTAGAACTTCTGATATTCGCGACTCCGGGATTATCTTCACTAGTCAGATAATAGGGAGAAAACTGAATACCTTCGAAATTGAAACTTTCTTGAGCTATAATTTGATTTTCTGAGCTCGCATTGCCAAAAAGATTATTCGAGATTATCGATGTTTGATTTTCTTCATCGACTTGATCTGAGTTTTGCGATCTTGTTGTACGATTTGATATTGTCAATCTTCTTGACATCGTTGGTCTTTTAGCTTCCCTACGAACAACCACCATGATATAGGCCTTGATTTCGGCAGAACAACCAGAGAATTTTTCAAGAAGAAGAAGTGGGAGTGATTATGACTAAAAGTAGTATATTGAAGAAATTGGATTAAAACAATGAAATTGAGCATCACTTTTAACAGAAAGAGTCGGATTGTCTCCGCTCTGATATCATATCAAAGTAACGTAGTGAATTTGAAGAAGAAAGAAAGAAACGATTCAAAACTTTTCTTCATTATCCTTTAGCTCGAATATTGTTACATACATTCAATTCAATATATATGTGAGTGTGAAAGATCAACCCCGGTTTAACAAAATCAATTAGGTGTGATTAAATCGGTTAATCTAATAATTACACTTTAGTTATAGCTGTTTAATTATAATTCTAAAGAAATCTCGTGCTTTTGTCCATAGGAGGAGAACGATGATACTCAAGAGAAAAAAGATGAAGATACTTGCTGTTTTGAATGTGAAGAAGCAAAGGCAGATAATGATTACACCATTTTCTTTAACGGATTAAAATTTGTGTCCTAGGGATGAAATCATGAAAATGTTGAGTAGAGTTTTCGGTAAATGTGGAAAGATGGCAAGGGTATTTGTTCCGCTTGAGTGTAAAACCCGTCTTCCCGTAGGGTTTGTGACTTCTTCTTCCTCTTAAATTTTTTTGTGACAATAAATGTAAAAATTGAATATCGACTGACCCTACTTTTATTTATTTTTAACAACAGATTTGCTTTCGTTATTTTTTAATTTGAAACTGGGGAAGACGTCATTGAGAAGGCAAAAGAAATCATTGAGAAGGCATTGGAATTAAATGGACCTTCCTTGGAAGGCAGGCGGCTTCTAGTGACGATGGCTTCAAAAGAAGGAGAATAATATGACTACACCAACTTTCATGGTTATGAATGTTGTAATAACATTCCTTATGGAGGCTTTAGTGGTTATGACGACATTTAATATTGATCATATAGGTTGGCGTGTGAAGTAAGGAAACATCGAGGAAGAGTCGTCGGGTCATCGGGACGCAAGGGTCTTCGCAAGAACCGAAGGAACGTGGAACACAAGTCATGAAGTGTCCGAAGAGCTCAATCAGGGCGTGGGAGGTCGATCAGGGTGTGAGAGCTCGATCAGGGCGCGAGAGCTTGATCAGGACGCGGGAGCCCTTACCCGTGACTCGGTCGGGGTGCGCCTTCCCCGAAGCGCCCTGACGAAGACATGCCCCGGGACCCGAAGCATGAAAGTGACGCCTCGAGCTTGTGGGGACCAGGACTCCACCCTTTGACCACTGTGGGCCCACGGTGACGTGTAGGAGCCGTTGGAGAGAAGAGGAGCAGTGGGCGGAACCACTCCTCGGATCACTATCGAACCGGACCACTCCTCGGGATCCTTTCCCAGGACCACTTGGGACCACGCATCTCTCTCCTCCAATGGCTATGAGCCTTCTTCCTCCTCTTTCTCATACATTTTCCTATATATTCTTGTGTACTGAACTCAATTATGTATTGAATATGAATCAATGAAATAATCATTCTCTCTTTACTCTTTTCTCTTGATTTCTCTTCTCAATCTTTATGTCATGAATTTTTGATACATTAGTCTTAAATTCTTACATGGTATCAGAGCAAAAAAGATCTTAACCCCGTTCTAATTTCTTGAAGTCTTTATTCTCTCTTTATTCTCCTAATCTCAAAATTTCTCTAAAAATCTTCCAACCGATAAAACCACCATGGATTCCAACAAAGGGACGTGCATACCGGTAACTCTTAAGGAGCATAACTACATGTTATGGTCAAGGACTGCAAGGATGATCTTGTGCAGATGTGGGTTATGGAGTCATGTAGAGCCAAGAAGACATGGAATTTGAAGATTACTTTGGGAAGCTAAGGGTTCTTTGAGCGGAGCTTGAGATGTTAAGGCCAAGTACAATGGATCCTCTTATGCAAAATGAAAGGCGTGAACAAGACAAATTCTTTGGTCTACTTGGAGGTTTAAATTCTTGCTACAATGACCTTGTCAAATCCATACTAAGGAAAAAGAAGATTCCAACGGTGGATGAAGTTTGCTCAGGTACAAAGGGAGCAAGGGAACATTGGTCTCATTAATGTCATGAAGGAGTTAATCACCGCTCACAAGGTGACATTCAAAAATGAAGATAAGAGGAGAATGGTGTATGAGCATTGCAAAAAGAAAGGATACACAAAGGAGAAATGTTGGATCCTCAACCTTCATCTCAAACCGAACAAGTGGAAGGAACAAAGGGAAAATGTGGCACATGAAATTGTGGAAGAGGAACCGGTGGATACATCCAAATCTGGAGGAGCAATGGAAATGAGTGTTAAATCTCACGGTGCAATTGTGTGAAGGTCGGATCTTGATGAAATCATCCAAGCCATTGCCAACCTAAAGGATTTTGGTATCTCTAATCTCTCTAAAACTTCAACAAATTCCTTAATTATTGATTCTGGTGCTTCCCACCATATGATAAGTAATCCTAGGTTGATAAAGAATGTAAACCCAACCATAGGAAATGTTATTGTGGCTAGTGGTGAAAAGGTACCAATCAATGGAATAGGAGATTTGTAAGTATTTAATAGGAGAACAAAAGCCTTTTATATGCCAAAATTTACCTCTAATCTTCTTTCGGTTAAAAAAACCACATCTGATTTAAATTGCTATGCTATGTTTGGTCCTAACCATGTACACTTTCAGGATATTGAGAGTGGAAAAATACTTGGAGGAGGAAAGACTAAAGATGGGTTATATGTTCTAGAAGAAAAATCGGTTCTAAATGTTTTACACTATGTTTCCGTTAGCAATTTAGACTCTAATGTTGGTTAATGTTTTAATTCAGTTTGGCATGCTAGATTAGGTCACCCCACTCTAGGGCTTTAAGTTTAATTTTGCCTTAAAACTCTTTTGATCATAGCTCTTGTGAGGCTTGTATTTTAGGAAAACATTGCAAGTCTATTTTTCTGAAATCTTGTACTCTTTATGCAAATTGTTTTGATTTAATTCATTGGGATGTTTGGACATCACCTTGTTCCTCTAGAAAAAACCTAAAATATTTTGTAACTTTCATTGATGAAAAATCAAAATATACTTGGATTACCTTAATGGCCTCTAAGGATCGAGTTTTTGATGCCTTCATAAATTTTCAAAATAACCAATTTAATTCCAAAATAAAGGTACTAAGATCGGACAATGGCGGTCAATATACAAGCACCAAGTTTAAAGATCACTTGAAAAAATGCGGCATAATTCACCAAGTAAATTGCCCACACACTCCACAACAAAATGGTGTGGCGGAAAGGAAGAACCGACATATCATGGAAACTTCAAGGGCCATGATGTACCATATGAAAGCTCCTAAGATATATTGAGGAGATGTTGTTTTAATGGCATGCTACCTCATTAATCGCCTTCCAACCAAAATTTTACAAGATGTGTTACAATATGAGGTACTTAATGGCACAAAACCCTTCATTGAACATTTGAGAGTACAAAATGTATGTTCCTTGGATACTCAACAATACAAAAGGGATACAAGCGTTTCAATCCAAAAACCAATGCTTATATGTCTCCCGGGATGTGAAATTTATGAAAGACAAAGGCTATTTTGATAAGACAAATTGGGAAGAGCTCAAAGACCTCACCAACACAACTCAAGATAGGAATGAGAGTCTCCGCACACTTCTCCAACAAATAGGTGGAATTTAGTCCAATTCCACAAGCACGGTACAACCTCGGGATGAAGATGAATCACATGAAACGCTACCTAATACAATCACCGAGGAAGATGAAGAATTTCCACAAGACTATCCTCCCACTTCCTCAGAGGCACCGGCTGCTCCTAGCCCAAGTGATCATGCGGAGAATCCCCTAAGAAGGAGCACACGTCCCCAGAAAGACCCTTCCAATTGGATCAAGACTCAGTTTTGTTACAATGTTAATGTCGAGGCATATCCCACTCAAAAGGTATGTTCTCTTGACCTTGTCCCCATTCATCATAGAGTGTTTATTGAGAAAGTTGAGCTTGAACAGATTCCGAAGAGCTATGACGAGGCCAAAAACCACAAAGAGTGGATAGATGCAATCATGGATGAATGCAATACAATGGAAAAGAACCATACTTGGGATCCGGTGGAAATACCACCGGAAAATTGGGCTGTCACCTCCCGATGGATATTCACTATAAAGTACAAGAGTGATGGAAGCATTGAACGTTACAAATGTCGATTGGTGGCAAGAGACTTCATTCAAACATATGGACAATATTATACCGACACATTTTCACCCGTTGCAAAACTCCACACGGTAAGAGTGGTTCTTTCATTGGCTACAAATTTAGATTGGGAGCTATGGCAAATGGATGTCAAAAATGCATTCTTGCAAGGGGAACTTGAGGATGAAGTATACATGCATCCACCTCCCGGTCTCGAAGGTATGGTATGTCCCGGGTAAGTATTGCGTCTTCAAAAAGCCATCTATGGACTTAAGCAATCTCCCCGGGCTTGGTACCATAAGTTAAGCTTTACCCTCCGAGATCGCAGCTTTCATAAATCGGAATTGGACCATACGGTATAATTGTTGTTCTCATCTATGTGGATGACTTGATCATTACCGGCAATGACAAGGAGGGTATTTCCTCAACTAAGACTTATCTTAAGAGTGTATTTGATATTAAAGACCTTGGAGAACTAAAGTACTTTCTAGGGATCGAAGTATGTCGCTCTTTGGAGGGCCTATTTCTTTCTCAAATGAAGTACACTCTTGATTTACTTGGTGAAACAAGAAATTTAGGTTCTAAGGCTGCTAATACACCACTTGAAGATGGCTACAAGGTCAGTCGAAAGGGGGGAGAATAATGATGAACCCTATAAGGATGCGCCTTAATACCGAAGACTTGTGGGAAAACTCATCTATTTGACAATCACAAGACTAGATATATGCTATGCGGTAAATCAAGTGAGTCAACATATGAAAAACCCCACAATACACCATTGGAGCATTATGGAAAGAATTCTTTGGTATTTAAGAGGAAGCCAAAACCGCAACATTTGGATGGGAAAGAACAACAACACCAAAATTGTGGGTTATTGTGATGCGGATTGGACCGGTGATCGGAATGACCGGAAATCCACAATGGGGTATTGCACCTTTGCTGGAGAAGATTTAGTGACATGGGAGAAGGTAATGTCATGTTCTAGTGTCGAGGCGGAGTACCGGGCTATGAGGAAACTAACAAGTAAGCTCACATGATTAAAGGCGCTACTTAAGGATCTTGGCATTGACTCATCAAAACCAATCACAATGCATTGTGAAAACCAAACTGCAATCCATATTGCATCCAATTTCGTGTTTCATGAGAGGACGAAACACATCGAGATCGATTGTCACAAGTTCTGGGAGAAATTTGAAGAAGGAATAACTCTCCCATGCTACACCAAAAGTGAAGACCAATTGGCAGATATTTCTACCAAAGCCGCAAGTCTAAAAGTTTTTGATCATATTTATCTCAAACTAGGACTTGTGGACCTTCCCAAAGAATGATCTAAGGTCCCCTCTCTCAGAAAGCTCACACTCTTTTTCCCTTAGAAGAGTTTTGTCTCAAGAGGTGGGGTCTATGAGAAGTCCAAGCTTAACCTTCATGACATTATGGTTAAGCTTGAGGGAGAGTATTGATCATATAGGTTGACGTGTGAGGCAAGGAAACACCAAGGAAGAGTCTTCGGGTCATCGGGATGCAAAGGTCTCTGCAAGAACCGAAGGAACATGGAGCACAAGTCATGAAGTGTCTGAGGAGCTCAATCAGGGTGCGGGAGCTCGATCAGGGGGCGGGAGCCCTTACCTGTGACTCGGTCGGGGTGCGCCCTCCTCGAAGCGCCATGACTAAGACATGACTCGGGACCCAAAGCATGAAAGTGATACATCGAGCTTGTGGAGACCAGGTGACGCTGAATCCCGAAGGAATCGTCACTCCAAGTTGTAAGGATAGTCCTTGGTCTTCAAAGAATTTGAGTAACCCCCACCTTAGGTATATCAAACCTAAGATTGTTGTTGTTTCAACTCGCCTTCAATTAAGCAAGGTGGTGGAACCACGAAATATTGACTCGAGTAGCCCCACCTTTAGTATATTAAACCAAAGATTGTTGCTTTTTTGACTCGCCCCTTCACGCCAATGGCTAGGAATGGCCACACAAGTGTGATAGAAATCACTTGATAAACCAGTTTGATCCCTTGGATATGACACACCAAGAAAGATCGAAAAGTTCACAAAGAACAAAAAGAGAATCACTCTCAAATTTATTGATAAAAAAGTTGGATCCTCACAAATGAGAATTACATGAGTTTATAAAGAAGAGAAAGGACTCTCTAAATTCCTCTAAACTTATTGAATGTCTTAAATATAAAGAGTAAAGACTACTAAGTAAATGACAAGTAAATCTCACAATTTACTATGACTTGAATGAGAAGGACTCTTGAACTTTTGGCCTCCAAAATATCTTTTAGTCTTCCAAATTCGTCACTATTCATGGGCTGAACTTTAAGATTTGATTTAGGACTTCTCTTGGACTTGTAGAAGGCTCAAAGTGGTTTGGACTTGGCAAGTATAAAGTCCAATATTCCTTATGTTGTTCTTTGTCCAAAAGGCCTTGAATAAATCCACAAATGCTCTCCTTGATTTGTTAGCCTGTGATCTTGTAATTGGACCGACTGGAATCTCCAAAGCATTCTCGTGATCTTCATTGCTTAGCTCCAAGTTCTCCTTAGCTTCCTTTCTATTTTCCATGATCATATCACCAGGACTCCACCCTTTGACCACTGTGGGCTCACGGTGACGTATAGGAGTTGTTGGAGAGAAGAGGAACAGTGGGGCGGACCACTCCTTGGCGGAAACACTCCCACAATCACTATCGATCCGGAACTACTCCTCGGGATCCTTTCCCGGGACCACTTGAGACCACGCCTTCATCTCTCTCCTCTAACGGCTATGAGCCTTCTTCCTCCTCTTTCTCATACATTTTCCTATATATTCTTTTGTATTGAACTCATTTATGTATTGAATATGAATCAATGAAATATTCATTCACTCTTTACTCTTTTCTCTTGATTTCTCTTCTCAATCTTTATGTCATGAATTCTTGATACATTAGTCTTAAATTCTTACAGGTAATTCCCCTATAATACATAAACTTCCACTTGCTTATTGATTCTTGTTTCTTGATAACCTTTTCACTAAGTCATGAATATTTGCATTGTATCCGAAGACTCTTCCTATGATGGATGTCCCTAGCCACCAAGTCCGGCCAAGACTTATCTTATTAGGTGATAGGTTAATGGATTTAATTGATTTTAGGTGATTTTGAGGTGGATTTCGAAAATAGCAGGTGACTTGGTAGGGTTATAAGGAAAAAAATGTCTATTAGTGATTTGCTATGATTTCTCTTTAAATAAGTAGAAGTTTTCTTATGATTTGCTCGTGAGTGCTCTTCTTTTTTCTTCATGTTAAACCTAGTATCTCAAACCTGACGAACGAATAGGTAGTACAAAAGCATCACCGTGGTACAGACGATGATAAACACAATAATGCAAAACCGTGATTAGCTAATATATGTTGATGTTACATTGTCTTGTCTTTTTTCTTTTCTATCTCTAAACCAATTTTATTAAAATTGAATCAAATTGCAGAGTACAGTGAAGAAAGTTTTACAAAACTAAACGCACTTGAATAGCGCAATACACTAAGTCTATTCAGCACCGACACGAGAAGCCCGATGGAATATTACAAACAAGTCAAACTTCTATAAATTAATAATTTTGGGAATTTAAAAATTTATTAATTTAGAGAAATATTAATTTATTTATAAACTAATATTATTAAAAGTGTAAATGATACATATTATAAAATTTAAAAATTAAAGAAACTTAGGTTATTTATATATGAAATGTTATAATACAACATCATAGTTTAAAAATAGAACACAACAAAACTTTTATCTCTCTCTCTC